>JALDQB020000173.1:0-106197 GCA_024416835.2 Perccottus glenii | reverse complement strand
GCCCCGAGCAGGAAGGAGAGGCCAGCTCCTGAAGCTAACCCCAGGACGAGGAAGAAGGACACGAGAGAACCGGACGTTTCAGTCTTTACTTTGATGAAGTTATATTTTACAGTATTTTGTCAGAATTCATTTTCCTATTCTTACTTCATTTATTTATAATTAATACATTTTGTGATATTCAAGACTATTTACTTTGTAGATTCTCACTGAAGGCATCAAAACTATGAAAGAACACTTATTGAAATAGTAAAGATATTACAGCAAAGAAAAAATTGTGAAATAACTCCAAACATGTTTTATATTTTAGATTCCTCAAAGTAACAGTCTTTGCTTTGTCGACAGAGCTGCAAACCCTTGGGCCTCTCTCAGTGAGCTTCAGGATGGAGTCACTTAAAATGGTGTTTCCAGGTTAAAAGTGGAAACACAAAGTTGTGTTTGTGTCTTATTTAAAAGTAAAAACATGGAGGATTAGGGAACATAGATTTAAGCCTAAAATGAATGCTAGCCTTTATAAAAACACATCATTAGACTTTATAAGAAATGCACGCTGGGCGAGACAAAAAGTGTTGGAGGAAGAGAGTGGGACGAGCACGTCAGGACCAGAGTTTCAATTGTTGTTTGGTGATTTTACTCATAAATATGTCCTGGATTGGAACGGTTTAACATCAAAAAGGCTTTTGAACAAACTTAATGACATTGTTGTGGGTGGTTTTGTCTTGTATAAATATTTAAATGAGGATGAATGTGCAGCACTGATAAAGCTCCTGGATTGTAAAGACTCTGATGAAAGTCTTGGAGATATAAGAGGCTTATATCAGTGACCAGACCCGCTCAGAGCCACTGTTTCATGGAGTTGTTATGTAAGCACCAAAACTGTTCTGAGGACGAGACCCACACACATTTGTTTTTAGACTGCTGTCACTCAAAAGAAATGTGGACCAAACTAAACGGACTTGGACTCACTTTTAATGTAAACTTCTGCTCTGTTCTGTTTGGACTCATGGAGGAAAGGTTCACACCAAACAGTTCAAACTCATTCAACTCATCATCGCAGTCTCCACAGTTAAAATATGGAAAACAAGGACAAAAGTCACCATTAAACAAACATTCATCAACAGCTGCTATTTTTTCACAAAAGACAAACAAACAATAAAACTACTTTCACCATGTCCTACATTGAACTCAGTAACTGTAACCATTTTCTTGCATTTCTTATTCTGTTGTATTTTCAGAAAATAGACGCAGAGTCCATCTGAAAAGCTCCAGTGACACCATCCCAGAACAGAGCAGTGTGACTCTGAGCTGTGAAGTCGAGGCTTTAAAGGAACTTATGAATGGTTCAGACTAAAGTCAGCCTCGGACTCTCAGAGGGAAACAATGAAAGAAAACTCAGCTGGTGTCAGTGTCTCAAATAGAGGTGTCTACTCCTGCAGAGGATGGACCAACACATCGTCACAGAATCAACTAATACTGTCACTGTTTTACAAACTGATGAGTACACTTGTGTTTTTAAAGATAGATCTGAAAGAAAAATAAAAGTCAAAGCAACAGAAAGTGAACAGTTAAGAAAAAAATTTATAACACATTCAATTTTTTAATTATATCTTTATTTATTATATCTTTCTTTAACCTGGTGATATCCTCATTGAGATCAAAAATCAAAAATTTTTCAAGAGTGACCTGGCCAAGACGACAGCATTACAAACAGTTTGTGACAAATACAAGAATTATCAAACACACAAAGAACAATATTTACTCTCAATAGTTACAAAAGAGTTTAAAAACAGTTACATTTACCAAGCTCCTTGAGTTCACGCTTCTTTAGGATAGATTTAAATTCTCCTAAAGTAACAAGTTCAGATGGATTGAAGTCCTTTTGCAGGTCAGTCCATGCACAGGGGGCAGCCACTGAAATACTGCCTTACCCAACTCCGTTTATTAAATCTGAAATCAAGCACTTGTAATCAGTCGGTGTGTAGAACAGTTTATTTTACTGCTGTTATTTAGACTGTTTTGTTTCTCAAACTAAAGAAAAGAAATAGACACAACACTGTGGAGCAGAGAGACCACACTGGAAGAACTGAGTGAGTCTGGACAACTATTCATTTTCATATTTATGACTTAGATTTCTTTTTCTTTAATACACTCAAATAAAATGTCTTGATTTAGTTCTTTTTGTAACAACATGTGTTTGATTAAAGTGAGAAGAAAGTGGACACAGCTGCTTCTCTAAAAGTGATTTATTTAAACTGATCTGTTTCTTTTCGTTTCATAATGTGATGCAGAGAAAAGCAAAGGCCACAGTGACTGGTGACACAGAGGTTCAGTCTGGAGGCACACTGACTCTGAGCTGCTCTCTTATATTAGTGTTTTGCAGATGTTGAGTCCCCAGTGTCTCTCACAGTGAGTCCTGACACATCACAGCACCTCACGCCTGACAAAGTCTCACTGAGCTGTCAATCCAACTCCACTAATGGAGAGTGGACACTCAAAGGCTTTTCTCAGAACGGCCTTTTCTTACCACAATGTACTTCCTACTGGACAGATACATCTAAATGTGACTTTTCCCCAAAAGAGAAAACTAATGCAGTGTTTTGGTGTGAGTCTGGATCAGGAGAACTGAGCAATGCCCTCAACATGACTTTTTCATTTCATTTTTCATAGAATAGATGAATACAGCCATCCTCTTCTTTTTATTGCTGTGATAATGTAATAGTCCAAGTGTGACTTTTCACAGGTGATGTTGTCCTTGTGAGTCCTGTTCATCCTGTGACTGAGGGACCACCTGTTTCTCTCGGCTGTAAACTCAACACATCTACTGCTCTTTCTTCTGTCCTTTTCTATAAAAATGGAAAACTAATCCAAAATGGAACCCAAAGTGAGTTCAACATCTCTGCAGTGTCCAAGTCTGACGAGGGTTTTTATAAATGTGAGGGACAAGAACAAGGCCCAAGATCTCCACACATTTGGACTTCTCCAGAGAGTTGGATCTCACTCAAATGTGAGAATTATCTTTTAATTCAAAATAGAAACACAAAGTTGGAGGTTTGAAGGTGTATTTATAAAGCACTGCTACAATGTGAGTTGTAAATATTAACATGAGATAAATTCTTGCAGCAAAGGAACATAGCTCTTCATTTCCTGTCATGTTGATCATTGGACTTATCTGTGCAATAGTTGGATTAATTCTGCTGCTGCTTCTGTGACGCTGCACAAAGTCAAAAGATAAGACTATATCAGACACAAACACTGTATTTGTTTCTGATACAAATGCCTTTAATATTATAATTCACTATTGATTTGTCTTTGTTTGTTACAGTTTTGTACTTAAGGTCTGTGAGAACCAATCAGAGCTCTGCTGAAGATCACATGACCAGCAACAATTACACCTCTCGTCCTATTGGTCAGTCTCAGCTTCTTCTAACTTGACGACTTCCTCTAAGGCAAGAAGAAGGAGTTTTATTTTGAAGAAAACCAAACTGTCTGTAATCAAAAGTCCAAATCCAGAAAAAGGACAAGAGTTCACACAAAGTCTGTTCACAATGAAAGTGTCACTATGGCTTCTTTTTCTTTTGCACTAAAGCAGTAAAAACACTGTCCACTGTGAATGAAATGAAATGTTTCTTTTACAGATGCCACAGATTCTGTGCTGGAGCTCAAAAACATCAAAAGGTGAGTCTCTTGTTTCTTTCATTTGATACATTGACAGGTCACTTCTTTTTTGACTCCAACTCAGAGAGAAGGACGTGTGAACAGGAACAGAGCTGTGTTTACTCCAGTGTGAGGCCACATTCAGCAGCAGCTACAGTCCAGTCACTTTAAACTAGAACCATCAGGTCCAACACAACAACACTGACTTTGACTTTCACTTTTTCTTTTAGATGAAAGTTATATTGGAGGTTTGTGTCCAGCAGAGGGCACTGTGTCCATGAGTTAGACATGTTTCTACCAATCTCATGTCGAAGAAGCTTTAAAAGGATTTTGAGAAGATATATTTTTGGGCCTTTGTACCTGTCTCTCACACACACACTTAAATATTATACATTCATATTTACTCCACAAATATTATTAACTCTATGTATTTATGTTTATCTTCTAATGTCTTTTGTGCTTTTGTTTGGACTCAGGTCTATAACTTGAGTCTAACTGTTGGTCTTGAAGCTAATCCATTGTGTATAAAAGTCTGTACATTGCAGTGTGTTATTTTCTTTGTGATTTTTGCTGATCATGTCAAATTAGTGTCAGACAATGACTTAAATCCACAAACTAAAGCCTCTGTTTGTGTCAAATCTAATGTTTGTGCTTGTTCTGCTGCGTTGGTCTGAAAGATTGAACAGTTGGACATGTGCATTCAAAAGTTTAGAGATTGTCAAATGATGTTCACATGTAAAAGTTAAAGTGCATTTTTAGGTGCATTCAGACATTTTATCCCAAAATTCAATATCCCTAACTTTTTGCAAGAATTGTAGAAACACAAGTACTATTTAATTTGGTCTCTACATTCCATTTCTACTTACTACTAAATCTACTTACTTAACCGTGATAGAAAAAGGTTTTCGGGCACTAAATAATGAATTAAGATTCAATATTCAAGTTTTCAAAACTACTAAAGATTAATTTGATGATGTGACTGTTGCACATTTGAAACACAGACAGTATCTGAAAACAAATACAAACATGCTTGTCTGCTAACTGCCTGTAACTGTTGACAAACCTGGTTCTGTTTGCTCTTGCAGACGCGCTCACTTTATGGTATCTCCTCTTGTGGTATAAGTAGGAACTACACTTACACTTGTACTGCAAATCTGAGACTGGCAGACAACATTTGTGGTTTTAAAAGCAAAAGAACAAAATGAAATGACAGACAGATTAAACAATTAACAAAAATCATTTGTAATTGTTTGTGTCTGTCTAATGCAACCACACTTTTTGAAACAAAACGATTTTTCCACAGAATTTTCATTGTGTGAAATTTTAAGGGTGTCTGAAAACTTTTTCCCACCACTGTAATAGTCACAGCCTGCATGAATTTGTGATTGTTCTGTTATTGTTTTATAGACCTACCATGAAATACTTGACTTGGAGGATGATAAAGAAGTAAGTTATCTAACACATCTTACTTCATCAAATGACTCAGCTGTCAATGTAAGAATATGACCGGCTTTATCAATGTGCAAGTGCAAAGACTTTTATTGACTATTCCTGTAGACATCCAGTTATCCAGTGGACTCTGAGATCAATGTAAGATAATCACAGACATTAACCATTACATTTCTTCTTGACATCATTATTTACAGTGTAAATATAGAGTGTTGTTTTGGGTTAATCTTTAGAGTAGATGTATGGATTTGAACAAAAGAAACATGCACTGTCACATCTTACACAAACAAGATCAAACTACCTTGATGTTTACTGCTTAGTGAAATTGTTATTGGGGTTCTTATGATTATCTCTTTCTGTTTGCTTGAAATTGTGTCTTTAATCGGTGTCTGGCCCATTATTTAAAAACAATTCACACAAGATTACATTCATATCCATGCAGCATATGTGGCCAGAGGGAGAGGTAGTTACTACATTTCATTCAATATAGAATTTGATTTGTCTGTCACATGACCATCCCTTTGACCATGTCCTTAAAAATGAATTTGATGTTTATACACATCTCTCCACATCAACAGCATCACACTGGAATCACCCAAGACACTGTTGAGCACCACAGCAGGGATTCTATTTGTGTGAGTTTGTGTTTGTAGCTGTCTTGTTTTATAAAGCTAATATTGTTGTAATTTGTTAGCTTATCAGACATCCTAAAGTCTCTTGGAGAAAAGGTTGTCAAATCCAAAACATTTAATTTAAATGTGACAAGAGAGGCCCTTTATCAGAGGGTCTTAAGCAGTGGTCCAGACAGAAGCAAGCCTCTCCAAAGAACCTCCTTCGACTCTCTTTATTGGAGAAAAATACACTGATGAAGGAGCCCTTATAAAGAATTCCTCACAGGTTTGTATTCCTCATCGAGGCCATAACAAATAATGAAATCCTCTTTAGCACAATTGCTTTTCCTCCTTACAGAAATGATGCGTGGCATTCAGTCACATTTATTTGAAGGAGATGCAGAGAAGGACAAAACCCCAAATATAGTTTTTTTTTTTTATTAGTTTATTAATAGCATTAACAAGTTAATAACCACAACAACAACAATAATAATAATACTAACAACAACAGCAACACCGACACCAACAACAACAATAATAACAAGCACGGGTGACAAAAATAACAAAGATTCAGAAATATCGGTGAATTGATTAAAAGAAAGAGGAGTCGGAGTTGAGCAGAGAGAAGGGGTTCATAGTTGTAATAGATCAGAAAGTGTTGGGTGGTAGAGATCGGTTTCCGATTCGTAATTATGGGGGGGAGATGTATATTCCATTGAAATGAAGTCTATCATGAGACTTTTCCAGTAATTAATGTGCATGTTATTACGAGTTTTCCAGTTCATGAAGATATATTTCTTGGCGATGGTTAGAGCTTTGAGGAGCATTTTAGAGTTTATATTTTTATTGGTAATTATTGTAAGGTCCCCCAGCAAGCAAAGAGAGGGCGATAGCGGGATGTGGCAGCCGACTATAGTGGATAGTGACTGTGTGACCTCTTCCCAAAAGTGTTTGATTGGAGTGCAGTGCCAGGTTGCATGGATGTATGTATCTATAGAATTGTGATTGCAATGAGTGCAAACTTCTGATGTGAAACCCATTTTAGCTAATCTATTGCCCGTGTAATGTGTTCTATGAAGTGTTTTGTATTGTATTAATTGAAGATTAGCATTTTTGGACATGAGATAAATGTTTTACAAATTTGGGTCCAGAAGTTAGCATCCGAGCTATTGAAAGATCGTTTTCCCATTTTATTGTTGGTAGGTTTATAATCTGAAACTGATTTGAAATAATTTTGTATATTTTAGAGAAAAGTTTCTTTGGAGAAGAAATGTTAACAAAGTCTGCTATTACTTGTGGAAGTTCTAAATTTATGGCTCTGATGTTTATTTTTGCCAGAACAGAAGATTTAAGTTGTAGGTATTTTAAAAATTCATTGCTCCCGATGCCAAATTCCTGGGCCAGTTTCGAAATGTTATTAACATGTTAGATTTGAAAATATGGTTAATGTGAGTGATGCCCTTTCAGCCCATGTGTGAAAGTTCAATATTTTTTATTGCTTATAAAGTCATGGTTGTTCCACAGTGGGGTGAGGTTAGATGGAGCTAGTATAGAATTTGTGATTTGGTGAAATTTCCACCAGGCTGTCAGAGTGGAAGCTATAGTTACAGCATTAAAACATGTGTGTTGTTTGATTGATTTAGTGAGGAATGGTATGTCAGCTATAATTAATTCTTTGCATAGTGATTGTTCTATATCTAGCCATATAGTATCAGATTGGCTGGGGTGGATTGGAATCATTGAGAATAGATAATTCATTTTTGGTAAAATTGTCATCTTTATTGCTGCTATCCTGCCAATTATGGAGATTGGAAGGTTGAGCCATCGAAGCAAGTCGTCTTCTATTTTTTTTAACATTGGTGTGAAGTTGAGTGTTACCAATTCTGACAGTCTGGAGGAAATCTTAATGCCTAAATAAGTAATGTGATCATAACATATAGGTATAGGTACTTGATGGGGTGCCACATCCCATTTGGTTCTAAGTAAGCTGTAGATGTAGAAGATTATTGCGTAATCTGAAATTTTGAAAAGACTGGATTATTTGAATTATTTCTTGAGTAGATGCTAGGGTTCTTGTATAAATAGTAGAATATCATCTGCATAAAGTGAAATTTTATGTGTTTGTTGTGGTGTTTCAATGCCTTTGATTGCTAAATTTTGGCGGATAGCTGCTGCTAAAGGTTCAATAAAAATAGTAAACAGAGATGGAGAGAGTGGACATCCCTGCCTTGTCCCCTGTGCAGTGTGAAGCTTTGTGATGTTAGTCCATTGGTTGTGACTGTGGCAGAAGTTGATGTATATAAAATCTTAATCCAATTAATAAATGACTCTCCAAAGCCAAATTTCTGTAGTGTGGTGAATAAAAATTTCCAGTTAACCCTATCAAAAGCTTTTTCAGCATCTAATGTGGCAATGAGAGTATCTTTCTGTTGTACTGAAGAGTAATGCATTAAATTATATAATCTGCGGTATTGTTAGATGCGTGTCTAACTTTTATAAAGCCGGTCTGATCAGGATGGATGATATAGGATATAATTTTCTCAATTCTATGAGATAATGCTTTGCTAATCATTTTTATGTCAACATTTATAAGTGAAATAGGACGGTAGTTAGATGTGAGGGTATTATCTTTGTTACGTTTAGGAATGAGTGATATAAGAACTGTATTCATGTAGTATGGGAATTTAGCCTTTGTTTTATTTCCGTTATTGTTCTACTGAATAGTGGGTATAAAGTTGAGCAAAAATGTTCGTAGAACTCAGCAGGAAGCCATCCGGTCCTGGTGCTTTATTATTACGCGTATGTTTCAACGCAGAACAAGTTCTTTTTCAGTGATTGGTAATTCAAGAGAGGTTATTTGCTCTGGATTGCGTTTTGGTAGAATGGTGTTATCATGGAATGGGTTTATTCAAGGAATTGGTTTATTGTGCTCCACATTTATAACGTCAGAAGGTTTAACTCGGTCTTTAAAAATCTACGCTGGTAGACCTGGTTTAGTCCTGGTATAGACCTGGTTTAGAACTGGTTAGTCCTGCAGACCTGGTTTAGTCCTGGTATATACCTGGTTTAGTCCTGGTTTAGACCTGGTTTAGACCTGGTTTAGTCCTGGTATAGACCTGGTTTAGTCAGGTTTGGTTTGTCAAGTGGAAAACTAAGATCCAAGAAACTCCAGTTCAAGACCAAGGTTTAGTTCTTGTCTAATCCAGGTTTAATCCTAGTTTTCCTCTCACACTTCCCTCCATATAAACCTGGATAAACCCTAATCTTTTGACATAAATACATATTTTAACCCATTTTCCTGCAGCCTGGGGTTATTTTCCTGAGTTTGTGCTTCAGGCAGCGTTTACAGTTTCTCCTTCATTAAACAAAGCCTGTCTACGTGCTTGTGTTTATGAGCCACTTATCCCCCGCAGCTCTGCTCCTGTTCCTCTAATGACGCCCAGGTCCAGACCAGATCTGGATTTTCAAAGACCGAGACCCTGGACTTGGACCAAATGCAAGGCCTTTTGAATCCAACACAATGGAGTTTTTCTTTTAGTCCCTTTTCTAATTTTTAGTCCCGTTTCTGCACAGCTGAACTCCAGAATAAATGTGTTCTTTGAGGTTCTTGTTTGGAGGCCAGCCCGTTGTCGCCCAGAAAGGAGGACGCCCTGACAGAGAGCCTGCCCCAGGTTAGACCAGACGTGTCCAGGTCCAGTCCAACTCACTCTCTGGAGGATAAAAATAACAAAACATGACACAAGGCATATTTTCAAATCTTTATTCATCCATCAAAAACAGATTTAAAAACAACACAGCCCCACATCTGTTGCATCAGGCAGTTTCAGAAACTTGTAAACGCCAATATATTTATGTGAGTATGATGCTTTTTTTTTTTTTCGTGGATTAACAAATTCCCACTCATTTGATGTAACTGGTCAGCCACACACGTTCTCTTTATGAAGCTTTGGGAATCTCCTCTTCATCGCTTTTCTTCTTCTTTGTAGAAATCCTGTCCAACCAACTGTATCTACCCTAAAACAGCAGATCTAACTGAGCAGTCCCTCTAATGCGGTCATTTTTAATCCTATCCATCCTTTTATAAAATCTTTCTCCACCCATTTAAATCTGCTGCACACACCTCTTTTCCACACTTTTACTGCTCTACAGAAAATGCAAAGGACAAAAGCTTAAATTTTGTTGCTACATTTTATTGGTTTTATGTACACAGAATCAAAAACATGGGGCACAATTTAAAGAGATTTGCTCAACCAAGTGAGCCACTGACGAGGCCCAAGACTAGTCTTTTAAAGACGGGAAGTGCATCTATAGTCAGTATTGGATGTGGCTTTTGTCTGTATCTAATGATTTGAATTGTCCATTTCAGAATGAACGGCTTTAAGTCTTCTATCTTCTACTTTGAGCACTGCTTAGTCCTTTCAGGCCAAAAATCCCTTGATCATCATCCCAACAAACTCAACACAACAGCATCAAGTTTACTGTGAAGACTTGAAAGAAAACAGTCTGGCCTAGAAAGACTGAGCAACGGCTCTAGAGAAAGACAGAAAACTCAAAGCTATTCATTTCAGCATTGTTGCAGGGCCCTTCAAACCAGATTTAGACTCTAAACCTTCTGTCCTCAACCCTTGAGTCCATTTAGGCCCAATAGTCACCTTTAGCATCATCTTAGTAAACTCTCTGCTGAAGCAGTAATTTACCAAGAAGCTACTAAGGGAACTATCAGAGAGAAATGACTAGTGGCTCTTCTGTAACGTGTGCCTCCTTCTCAAATTCAGACTTACACTCTACAGCATCTGTTTGAGCCTCAGAGAGTTCAGCTTCAACTAAAACAACACCAAACACACCTTCAGCTAAAACAACACCAAACACACCCTCAACTAAAACAACACCAAACACACCTTCAGCTAAAACAACACCAAACACACCTCAGCTAAAACAACATCAAAGACACCTCAGCTAAAACAACCCCAAACACACACTCAGCTAAAACAACACCAAACACAACCTCAGCTAAGACCACACCAAACACACCCTCAGCTAAGACAACACCAAACACACCTTTAGATAAAACAACACCAAACACACCTCAACTAAAACAACACCAAACACACCTTCAGCTAAAACAACACCAAACACACCTCAGCTAAAACAACATCAAAGACACCTCAGCTAAAACAACCCCAAACACACACTCAGCTAAAACAACACCAAACACAACCTCAGCTAAAACAACAGCAAACACAACCTCAGCCAAAACAACACCAAACACACCTCAGCTAAGACAACACCAAACACACCCTCAGCTCAAACAACACCAAACACACCTTAACTAAAACAACACCAAACACACCTTCAGCTAAAACAACACAAAACACACCTCAAGTAAAACAACACCAAACACACCCTCAGCTAAAACAACACTGAACACCCCTTAGCTCAAACAACACCAAACACCCCTAGCTAAAACAACACCAAATACACCTTCAGCTAAAACAACACAAACACACCCTCAATTAAAACAACACCAAACACACCCTCAGCTAAAAACACACCAAACACACCCCAGCTAAAACAACACCAAACACACCTTCAGCTAAAACAACACCAAACACACCTCAACTAAAACAACACCAAACACACCTTCAGCTAAAACAACACCAAACACACCTTCAGCTAAAACAACACCAAACACACCCTCAGCTAAAACAACACCAAACACACCTCAGCTAAAACATCATCAAAGACAGCCTGTAAGGATTCTATGATTTGTGGCTTCAGACATGTTGCTGGAAGATCAGCCGATCCATTGTGGAGGTCGACTGGTGGCTCTCCTGCAATGTTAACCTCCATCTCACAATCCCCTTGGTCTACTGTGGCTTCTGTTTGGGTCTCAGCCACTTGACCTTGTGACTCTATGTCTTCACATTCAAGTGATGTTGTGAGGGTCTCAGTGTCACCTTGGATATCCTTTGTGAATTGGGTTAACTCGCCTCTCGCACCAAAGTTTCCCTTCAGCTTCTGTAGGTGTGTCTCTGACCTCTGTTAAATGAGCTGTGGGCTCAGATGGTGTCTCCTTTGAGGCTGTTGTGGTTTTGAACACTTCCGCAACTTGGTGCTTCTTCCTCCGTCTCCTCCTTTTCTTCTTGTCCTGGCTGGTAGATTTGACGTCATGCACTAGTTGATCCTCAAATGGGACAATATCAGGCTTCAGTGTCTCTGTGTCTTCCTGGGCTTCCCAGATTGGGCCACTCCACTGGATATAGTTTCAGCCTGTGTGCAATTGATCAATTCAAGCTCGGTGGAAGTTGTTTGGGGTTTAACCATTCCATTGAAGGTCACAATTAGTGGCACTTCTGTAAAATGGGCCTCTTTCTCAGAGTCAAATTGAGTCTCTACAGCATCTGTTTGAGCCTCAGAGAGTTCAGCTTGTGATTTTATAACGTCACAGTCAACCCCAGCAGTAAAGGTGATGTCACCTTGGTCATCATTGGTGGTGGTCACATTATTCTCAGCTTCATTCTCTGTGGATTCGTCCTGAGCTCCAGTGAGTTGGACAATGTGCTCGGACAGCGTTGAAATGATAATTTCTTGCTCCAGAGGTGTGTTCAGAGGACCAGCCAGTACGATGTTGGACTCGACTGGTCTGTCTTCAGTGACGTGACCCTCTGTGTTAGACTCTCCTTGGATTTCGACTGGGGATTGGGGTGGTTCAAAGTTTCCCACTGTGGTCTCACCTCAGCCTCCAAAGGTTTGTCCTTGGCCTCAATAAAAGGGACCACTTTAACGGTCGCCTCAAGCATAGTCTCCTGTACAGTTTGTACATCTGCACCCTCCTTTTCTTTATCTTTCCTCCTCCGTCTCCTCCTTTTCTTCTTGTCCTTGCTCGCAGATTTAAAGTCATGCACTACTTCATTCTTGATTTGGACGATAACAGGCTCCAGTGGCTCGGTGTTTTCCTGGGAATCCCCAGATTGGGCCTCCACTGAATGTTGTGTCGCCCTGTAAGGATTCTATGATTTCAGGCTTCAGACATGTTGCTGGAAGATCAGCCAATCCATTGTGGAGGTCGACTGGTGGCTCTCCTGCAATGTTAACCTCCATCTCACAATCCCCTTGGTCTACTGTGGCTTCTGTTTGGGTCTCAGCCACTTGACCTTGTGACTCTATGTCTTCACATTCAAGTGATGGTGTGAGGGTCTCAGTGTCACCTTGGATATCCTTTGTGGATTGGGTTAACTCGCTCTCGCACCAAAGTTTCCCCTTCAGCTTCTGTAGGTGTGTCTCTGACCTCTGTTAAATGAGCTGTGGGCTCAGATGGTGTCTCCTTTGAGGCTGTTGTGGTTTTGAACACTTCCGCAACTTGGTGCTTCTTCCTCCGTCTCCTCCTTTTCTTCTTGTCCTGGCTGGTAGATTTGACGTCATGCACTAGTTGATCCTCAAATGGGACAATATCAGGCTCCAGTGTCTCAGTGTCTTCCTGTGCTTCCCAGATTGGGCCACTCCACTGCATGTAGTTTCAGCCTGTGTGCAATTGATCAATTCAAGCTCTGTGGAAAATGTTTGGGGTTCAACCATTCCATTGACGGTCACAATTAGTGTCTCTTCTGTAAAATGGTCCTCTTTCTCAGAGTCAAATTGAGTCTCTACAGCATCTGTTTGAGCCTCAGAGAGTTCAGCTTGTGATTTTATAACGTCACAGTCAACCCCAGCAGTAAAAGGGATGTCACCTTGGTCATCATTGGTGGCGGTCACATTATTCTCAGCTTCATTCTCTGTGGATTCGTCCTGAGCTCCAGTGAGTTGGACCGTGTGCTCTGACAGCATTGAAATGATAATTTCTTGCTCCAGAGGTGTGTTCAGAGGACTAGCCAGTACGATGTTGGACTCGACTGGTCTGTCTTCAGTGATGTAAGCCTCTGTGTTAGAGTCAGCTTGGCCTGTGGCATCAATTTGAGGCTCACAAGATTCAGTTTGACACTGAATATCTTTATTCTCAACCACTGTAGTGAAGATGGCGGTTTCAGAGGCTTCTTGGATTTCGACTGGGGATTGGGTTGGTTCAAAGTTTCCCACTGTGGTCTCACCCTGAGCCTCCAAAGGTTTGTCCTTGGCCTCAATAAAAGGGACCACTTTAACGGTCGCCTCAAGCATATTCTCCTTTACAGTTTGTACATCTGCACCCTCCTTTTCTTTATCTTTCCTCCGTCTCCTCCTTTTCTTCTTGTCCTTGATCGCAGATTTAAAGTCATGCACTACTTCATCCTTGATTTGGACGATAACAGGCTCCAGTGGCTCGGTGTTTTCCTGGGAATCCCCAGATTGGGCCTCTCCACTGAATGTTATGTCAGCCTGTAAGGATTCTATAATTTCAGGCTCCAGACCTGTTGCTGGAAGATCAGCCGATCCATTGTGGAGGTCGACTGGTTGCTCTCCTGCAATGTTAACCTCCATCTCACAATCCCCTTGGTCTACTGTGGCTTCTGTTTGGGTCTCAGCCACTTGACCTTGTGACTCCATGTCTTCACATTCAAGTGATGTTGTGAGGGTCTCAGTGTCACCTTGGATATCCTTTGTGGATTGGGTTAACTCGCCTTCTCGCACCAAAGTTTCCCCTTCAGCTTCTGTGGGTGTGTCTCTGACCTCTGTTAAATGAGCTGGGCTCAGATGGTGTCTCCTTTGAGGCCGTTGTGGTTTTGAACACTTCAGCAAGTTGATGCTTCTTCCTCCGTCTCCTTTTCTTCTTGTCCTGGCTGGTAGATTTGACGTCATGCACTAGTTGATCCTCAAATGGGACAATATCAGGCTTCAGTGTCTCCGTGTCTTCCTGGGCTTCCCCAGATTGGGCCACTCCACTGGATGTAGTTTCAGCCTGTGTGCAATTGATCAATTCAAGCTCGGTGGAAGTTGTTTGGGGTTCAAACATTCCATTGAAGGTCACAATTAGTGGCACTTCTGTAAAATGGGCCTCTTTCTCAGAGTCAAATTGAGTCTCTACAGCATCTGTTTGAGCCTCAGAGAGTTCAGCTTGTGATTTTATAACGTCACAGTCAACCCCAGCAGTAAAGGTGATGTCACCTTGGTCATCATTGGTGGTGGTCACAGTATTCTCAGCTTCATTCTCTGTGGATTCGTCCTGAGCTCCAGTGAGTTGGACAATGTGCTCGGACAGCGTTGAAATGATAATTTCTTGCTCCAGAGGTGTGTTCAGAGGACCAGCCAGTACGATGTTGGATTCGACTGGTCTGTCTTCAGTGACGTGACCCTCTGTGTTAGACTCTCCTTGGATTTCGACTGGGGATTGGGTTGGTTCAAAGTTTCCCACTGTGGTCTCACCCTCCAAAGGTTTGTCCTTGGCCTCAATAAAAGGGACCACTTTAACTGTCGCCTCCAATATTGTCTCCTTTACAGTTTGTACATCTGCACCCTCCTTTTCTGTATCTTTCCTCCGTCTCCTTCTTTTCTTCTTGTCCTTGCTCACAGATTTGAAGTCATGCTCTGCTTCATCCTTGATTGGGACGATAACAGGCTCCAGTGTCTCAGTGTCTTCCTGGGCTTCTAGATTGGGCCACTCCACTGGATGTAGTTTCAGCCTGTGTGCAATTGATCAATTCAAGCTCTGTGGGTGATGTTAGGGAATCAACCATTCCATTGAAGGTCACAACTAGTGGCTCTTCTGTAAAATGGGTCTCTTTCTCAGAGTCAAATTGAGTCTCTACAGCATCTGTTTGAGCCTCAGAAAGTTCAGAAGGTTCAGCTTGTGTTTCTGTAACTTCACAGTCAAGTGATGTAGTGAAGGTCTCAGTGTCACCTTGGATATCCTTTGTGGATTGGGTTGACTCGCTGTCTTTCTCCAACGTTTCCCCTTCAGCCTCTGTGGGTGTGTCTCTTGCCTCTGATAAATGGACTGTGTGCTCAGACTGGGTTTCTCAGAGACTCTGTTGTCTACCTCAGCCTGTTTATTCCTCCTCCTTTGTCTTCTTCTGCTTCTCTTGTTCTTGTTCTCAGATTGAGTGTCTATTATCACCATTTCAGACTCTGGCCGCTTATTAATAACCTGGTCGGCTTCAGGTTGGGCCACGCTCTCCATCTCCTTATTCTCTTCTTCAGCTTCATCCCACCCGCCAAAGTCTCTCAATTTCCTTTCTAAATCTAAGAAGTAGCTTCTACAAATTAGATTTTTAGTGAGCATTTTCTTCTCACGTTCTTGGAAGGTTTTCTCCTTTTCTTGCAGTTTATCCATCAACTGCTCTTCCTTTTCTTGGTAGGCTTTCTCCCAACCATTCACGCTCCTTCTCAAGTAATTTCTGTTCCCTGTTCTCCATAGTCTCCTTCAGGTGTCTTACTTCCTCCAGCCTTTGCTTCTCGGCAATGCTCATCTGAACCATTTTAGGTTTGTGTGTTTTTAGTGCTCTTTCAAATGTCCAACTTGTATCTCCTTCCTTTCCTTTAAATATCTTCTGGTTTGAGTGTTGTAAATAAATCTCCTGCTGTTATAACAGTTATGAAAGTTCTCCGGTTAATAGCTCTGTAGCTTGGTCTGTCTCGTCTCGAGTGGTTTAATTTTCTCTGGTCTGTCTTCTCACTCAAAGGATTTGGCTGGTATATGAGTGATGTCACAGAACACATGATGCCGTGTGACATCACACAGTTCCAGAATTCTGAAGTCCCACCCACAGTTACTGTTGCTAACAGAGCATTGTGCCTCAGAATGTATGCATTTTTACATTTTTAACTTTAAAGACTGACATATTCACAATATTTAAATTAAAATACAGAGATTTTGACTTCTTTTTAGTAATGTCTTACGAGACTCTTTTTTTAAAATAATTTATAAATGGGATATGATGTTTACATGCATTCAGAGAGACCCAGTTATTAATACCCCTGTATACATGGCAATAATAGTATTCTTGATTCTTTGTATGGGACAAATGCAATGACTGTAAAAGGGCTGGACATAAGGAGTGTGACGTCACCCATAGCGTTACGAACCTCGAGATTGACGCTATTTCAGTCGCCATTTTTAGACGTTAGGGTGGTCGCCATGTTGATTTTATGGAGCCAGAAGTCCCAATTTGGGCATATGGACTGAGTTGAGTGCCCGTTTGCATGGGAACCAATGAGCCAATCAGAAGCTCGCTTGTTTGTTGACCACGTGCTCGCTCCTGCAGACAGCCGTAAAGCTCCGAGACCTGAGCTAAACTTAGCATCGCTGCTCCTTCACCGTCCCTGTGTTATCGGCGCCCTCTGGTTGCTGCTCTAATTCAGGTAAATTTCACTTTTACATCAATATCTACGTTTTTTTTTTTTATATATTCACCTACTTAACTTATCACTATGTTTGTCATCTTTGTCAAGACTGTTCAAAAACACATCTACAATAGTACTAAACTGCTATATTGTTAATAGATATCCTCATAATTATAAACTGTATGTTGTAAAGATATCTAAAGTTGATCCTTTAGAATATTTTTTGTAGGAAATCTTAGAATCTGTGGTTAATAATTTTCTTTAACTTATTCTAATAAATACATAAAAATAGGCACTTTGCATACCCTTTTTAAGAAACTGGTTATTTAGAAATTGTAGTCAAAGAAGTGCTGTATTTTTGAGATGGAGTAAATATGTGTTAAACCAGTTTTGATTTTTGTTTTTCAGTTTCCTTACACGTGCAGCTGCAGGTCAAAGACCTCAGGAACAACCTGAAAGTTCAAGAAACTCTTCCATCTTTGCACCACTACTTTATTATTGCCCATTTTAAAAAGAAACAAAAAAATGTGTTTTATGATTTCCTATTCTTTTTCACAATAACTCCTATTGCTTATGGCATGCTAAAATAACACTAGAGTGATAAATAAATGATTTAAAGTTATGTCGGTTTGCTTTCATCTACTTTCATGTTATTTAAAAGTTTAACTCACTTAAATAGAAAGTGTATAAATTGTCAGATTTAAGAGCTTAAAATACAGTTTACAGTGCCTTCAAAACCTAGAAGCACATAAATGAATAGAGATTTGATTGAGTTTAAGTTTATTTAAAAGAAGCTGAAGTTGTAGATGGACCAGGATGTAAAGTCAGATGAAGCTGAGGAAGATGAGGCTGGGCAATGTCAGCTGTGTAGGAGCAGAGAGGACCAATGACTGGACTGGGGGAGGGCCGACAGAAGCAGCAGCAGACAGGTAACTGTAGAGGGGCTCTGCAAAGACAGAGAACAAAGTAAAAACTTGTGTTTAAAACAAGTCTTGCTGTTGGGACCGGTCACCTCTTCATGAGATTTACTGTTAATCACAGAACATATTACAACATTAATGTTGGTCTATTATTCACCAGCTCACTGTGTGTTACTGTGTGTGTAAGGACTGTTTTTAGAAAATAGTGGACTTTGATTTGAACTTACATTTGCCAAAATGTAATACTTTAGTAAATGTGAACTGTACTGGGTTAGAGGTAATGTCTGTCATGTTGAACACCTGCCATGAACATTTACCTGTCTACTGTTGTCATGATTTACAGATGACAAATGTACAAATATATAACTAACACATGCACTTTAGCTACAGTAATGTTTAAAGGATGTATGACTGCAGAGTAAGGAAAGTGTTTTCTTGAGTAAAAAGTCTCAGAGGTTAGTGGGCATTGCAGGTGTAATGTTTAATGTAATGTGTAGTGTAATGTAACAACCACCTTTGTCTGAATATCCTCTTCAAAGAGCTCACAGCACAACCAAGAGTCTTTCTTCTGATCAGCCTCAGTCTGACAGCATCACCTTTAGGAAATCTGTGGAGAGAGAACAAGATCTATTTTCATAAAATAGGCATGTTTCAAATGTATTTACCAAAATGGCACAACCCAGATTTTTTTAAAAGAGTACTTTAAGCCCACTTCTAATTTTTGCTTTTATTATCATTATATTATGGCCTTTACTAGGTTTGCAAACTACACAGTCATTATTTAGTCAGAGACATGTATCCTTATTTTACTATTAAAAAAAACTATAAGAGCATTATGCCCTTTTTGTTCCAAAATTTAAGGTTAGATATGATCGTATCTTCATATTATTAAACAAGTTTGGTCCAGTGGAGCAGTAGTTAAGTTAGGCCTTTAGCAGCCACCTTCGGGTCAGCTAACAAAAGCTCAATTGTTTAGCCAACTGTATATATTCTGAACAGTATTTTAACACATGCAAAAATGTACTCACCTAGAAACTGAAGCGTGGTTGATTTAGTGCAGTTGGACGATGAAAAAGTTATTTTAATCAGCTAGATTAAACCAAACACAGCTAGCGTTAGCTTTTAGCTAACAGTAAGCGATCTCCATTCATGAACAGCAGCAACTAACAAACTAATTAACAAAAAACTAAGACATTTTGGCTAAAAAGCTTTGGAAAACATAGAATAACCCAAAACAATCTTTGGGTGTAGCAAAAAGCTTAAATTTCATTGATTTAAAATGGTTAAACCTCCGGGAGTCTCGGTTCTGTACCTCCATAAATATCCAGGGCTTCTTCTCCCGAGAGCAAGACGGAGCTAGTGCCAACCAAGCCACGCCCCCGTGACCCCGACATCGCAGAATGGAGGCAGCTGATAGGTTAGTTATTAATCTTAATAGCTTGAGTTATGTGACAAATATCAATAAAACGATTACGGGAATAATAAGAATGTTTTCAAACAAAGACGGCATAGTTAGAATGATGACTGTGACAAAAATAGTCACTTTGTAATTGGCGCCGATTTTTCAATGGATGTCAACGGGGGTTATGCTTGATGGAGCCTACCCCTACTTCCTAATAGGCTTATTAACCCGAAGCGGCTTGCTTTGTCCAGCCCTTTGACTCAGACTCAGATTGTGCTTAAAGCCCCCGACCTCTGCTGCTTCTGTCCCGACTATGAGCTCCTACTAATGCTCCTCCAGCTGCTGTCTGTGGAGGTTCTCACTCATCCACTCATGAACAATAAAGGAAAGCCACTGGACATGTTCTTTTGTCACTTCTTGAATGTCCAATAAGTGCAACTGACAGTGACTTTTAAACACAAAGTACGTTTTGGACCTGCCTTGAAATGATGTATGTGAATTTACTATGACTTTTATTTTTTATTTCAATTTAGTGTGTACATATAGAATATTATATCAATATAAAAATGTAAATGCTTACTGTAAGAACAATCCCTAAAGAATATAAGAATTCTTCCACAGCACGAGGGACACAGAGTTTCTCAGAGAGTGGAACAAAGGTCCTTCTCCTGAAGCTGATGTGGTGCTGAGAGAACAGACATGTGGAACAGAGTTCTTTTTCAAAAGGGACTAAACCTAGTGTTAACCTTGGTGCAGGCCACAGTGAGATACGATGGGAGTAGAAGACAGGAAGGAAGACCACAATATACACTCTAGAAATCATTTTGAAATAAAAAAAAAGACATCAATTGGCTTATGGTTAAGTCTTTATCTGACAAAAGAAAAAAGGTTGTTATGGTTCATGCGTTCACAAAGACGGTGTTATTTAAACTTTCTGTCAGGCTTCAAATCATATTTGTTCAAAATTGATGACGTCATGTTTAAATCAAATATACTTTTTTGTCCCAAAGGGATATTTGTCTTAGACGCAGTGCCACAGCAGCAGCAGAACATACAGTACACCAACCAACAAGAAAAAGTACAAACGTATATGTACAACATACATACAACATACATACAGCAACAGTACTGTAACCTTCAAAATCTGTGCAAATACAGGATATATCCAATAAATAATTTCACTGGCTCTAAGCAAAAGTCATTTGAGAAAAATAAACCTGGGATCAGCTAAAAACATACATATGCTAAAAAATAAATAAGTAAGTAATAATAAAAGGCCGACCCTGAGAACAGATCAGAATGTGCCAGAAAATAAAAACAAGTAAATCAGCGAGCCTCCTTATTAAGCAGAGTAATGGATGTAGGAATAAAGGAGAGCTTCAGTCGGTTAGTTTTCCATCTGTAAGCTCTGTACCTTCTGCCTGAGGGAAGAAGCTCAGACTCTGTAAATAAACTGTGAGAGGGATGGTTAAGGATCTTGTGAGCCAGTCTGGACACAGTGCCTTCGTAGATGGACTGCACAGAAGGCACGTCTTTTTGGCCTAAATGTTAAACATAAAGCCTGCCAGAAACTTGGGTTTCTTAAGCAGTTTGGAGCTTAACAGTTTCTCACGTTAATCCTTAAAGAGCGATCTAACAGACTAAATCCAAATATTAAATGAAGATTGATTTAAAGTAAAACAAGCATGTGTTTCCAAAGACACCTCTATTATAAAGAACTGTAGACTAGACTGAGTGGAGGACAAATCATTTTAATTGCTGTGTCAAAAGATCTGAGCATGCTCATTGAAAACTTTGACAAGTGAACCTGGTGGAGCCTTTTCTGTCACTCTCTCAGTTCCTGAAATGGATCAGTGCACCAGGATTTTACTGATGGCTCCAGCCCAGACCTGAACTTTATTAATCCATGTTTGAACTTTAAGAGGCGCAGGAGACGAGCTTAAACCAGTGAAACTCACCTGTTACTAAACTCCTCAGGTCGAGTCGAATAGTTGGAGGAATGCTGCTGTCCGTGAGCTGCTCTCTGAGCTCACAGCGGGACATGGCGTCCACTTCAGAAAAACTGGGCACCAACACGACCAGAGCCAACACCAGCAGCGGAGCAGGATTCATCTTCTGCTCAGAGACACACCAGAAACAAATCAATGTTTCACACTCTGTTAGTTGTGTGCAGTGTTTGTAATGTCTCACATTTTGGAGAAGAATCCAGCCATGTACTCATGACTTTGTCGTGTACTTTTATTGCTGAAACAAAAAGAGACAGAAGCACATCACTGGTGTTCAGTGTTCAGAAAATGTTGAAAAAGAAAGAAAATGAATGCAAAAATTGCTAGATTTATCAGAAAGTCAGCAGCAGATTTGGAGACATTTTGTTTCAGAGAAAGACGAGGCACACAACCTTTAGACAGAGTTGAAACCTGGCAATAGTTTTACAATTGATTTTCTAGACTTAGCTTTGAATACGTTAGCACATGTTTTATATTTTTAACAGTTACTGATTTTTGCAGGTTGTGTTTTGTTGCTTAGAAACAAAAGCCCTGTCTATTCGAGGCATCACAGAGAAAGGGATTGTGGGTAATATCCTTCAGTGAAGTCAGGGCTGATCCACACTTGATGGAAGTGTGGATAAAGTGTGCAGTGGAGTGCGGTTGAGAACATTATTAGAAAATTGAAACACACTCCACACTTCCGCCGCTCGGCTGCAACACTTTTTGAAGGTCACAAGTGCGACAGGGTCTATTTACTTTACTTTGACCAAAACACACTAATGGAAACATATTTTCCTCGAGGGTTATACACTACTTAAATGAGTTACTATTGTGAACACCTGTATATTGTGTTGTATGAGCTATTCTCAACTGGTGGGTCGGGACACAAAAGTGGGTCGTGGGCATGTTCTTTGTAGGTCGCAGAAAAAGAGACTGATTCAGATTTAAAAAATGAACCATGTTCAGTTTTGTTCAAAGTGAGTTGAAGGTAAATGTTTAGTGAATAATCACAAAATGCATTTCAAACAAAGCTTTGGGAAAAATATAATTCTTACAATGGTACGTTACATAAAGCTTTATGTAGTGGATCACAGCAGCCATTTTGTGTTTCTTGGACTGTGTGCTTTCAGCAGTACACAGTTTCACAGTCGATCACTGTAAAAAAAAATAGTATTATCATTTTAATATTTACAAAACTATTGACAAAAGAAAAGAAAAATAAAGTGTAGTCATGTGACCACTATGTTTTATTCTGCAAGTGTCTTCTTAATGCACAGCCATGTCTGTGCCATTGGACTTTTTTTAAAGAGCCATAAATGAGCTTGTCTTGAGGTTCTTTTTCTTCAGTTACAGAGATCTATTGTATATTATTGTCTTTCATAAGAACTAACTGATCCCATCTGAGGTCATTGATCAGTTTAGTGCACAGGAGAATAACTGTGAAATGCAGTGAAGATGCTGAGTCAGACCTTTGTCTGGTCAAAGTGACAGCTACAGCAGAGCGCTGGAAATGACTCAGTTGTAATGAAATGGCTGAAGGATAACACTACAGAATATGTCTGTGTCCTTTGATAGGAATACTGACATTATCTGTGCTCTGTAGGGAGATGAAAGGATGTTACAGCAAAGATACTCTTTAGAAAAATCTGTCTTTCTACCTTATTATACTCATACAACTGTGGTGCTTTAAATCCCCAAAACAAAGAAACTCAAGAAGTCATAGTCATTCTTTTCTGTTGTGAAGAAAAAGAAAGTTTCCATGGATCTAATCACATCAGGAAACAGTTTAATAACAGTTATGGAGTAGGATTGTTTTTGTCGAGAGCTTCATTATGACATGTGGGAGAGACCAAACAGTGACTGTTGTACTGAGTGCATTATTAAACACAGCAGAAATGTGCATCGCTGGCCAGAGAGCACTAACAGCAGATCATTTTAGGAAAGGCTTTGCAGCGCCGACAGGAACCGACAAAAAGGGGCTTGTCCATGAGCTGACTCCTTCAAGGAATATTATCTCAACTAGATCAAATGAACTAAATATAGATAGTGTTTTTGTTCTAAGACCATTGTGCTTTATGTGGTCGTGGTACACACTCTACCAGGTGAGTCACCGCAGCAACTCCAACTAAACCATGTGAAAACTAGACTTCTGTAGGCCTTCTTTGAAGAAACGTAGGTCCTTTAAGAGTGAGGTCTATAGAAGAGCTGTGTATCCATAGACTCTTCTTATTAATATAGTGTCAAGTGTCTCTTATGAATTCTGGTTTCTATCTCTGCCCTTGAACTTGTGCTTTGGCTAAAAAAAAAAATGAGCCCACATAATTGTTGTTACGAGTCCAAGTTTGTTCCAGTCTACAGCAGCTCTTTTTTCCTCCTGTGACAGAGCTTCAGTGACATTTCTTCAAGCATTGGTTAAAAGCTTCTTAAATGACTCCTGCATATAATCCACTTTGCTGCTGTCCATCTCCTGTACAGTTAGATCATTGGATTGGACTCAGAAATGTAAGTGGTGCGAGTGCCAGGGTTCCACTGAGCCACCTGAGCAGATGCTGATAGACGCCTGCTCTGTAGCTGCTCAACACCACATGTCTTCACACATGTTGGATCTGGAGCACACACACAGAACAGGAGCTTTTCAAAGAGAAATCACATTTGACTTGCTCTGAAATGGAAGCTTTCATTTTGTAGTTTTAGATGCAAGTGAATGGTGCAGTGCAGTTACGTATCTATAACTGAAAAACACAAACACAATGATTCTAGAGAAGAATATTAGTGTCATTAACAGGGCTTTTAGACAGAAATATATTACAATATTTTCCACTGTCCAGACAATAGATATTACAAATGAGAAGGAAAATTTAAATCAACACAAAATATATATTTGAACCTTATATAAACACAAAAAGTGAGGGACATAGACCTGAAAAGTCTTTTTATTGTGTTTTTCTCACAAAGTGTATTTACTCATGAATGTGTGTTAATGATGCTCATATGGTTTTGTTTCTGTAAAAAAGTAGGTCAGGATGAATGTGATAAGCTTGTGTGACTAAACCTCTGTTAATGTTTATTTAAACTAAACAAAAGGCCTACACAGTATAGTACACTCATATTAACAGATTATTAAAGGCTGGTTGATGGTAAATTATAATATTGTGAGAGACGTTGTCACATTGTACAACATTGCACTGAGCGCCTACTGTATTTGTCAAAGTTTAGCACATTTAACACTCAATACTGCCAACAGTGCTGTACAGGCTTCAGGTTTGAACTCATTTATTAGTTTTGATGGAACATTGCAGTGGAACCTGGGGTTGACACTCGCCGGTAGGATACAGGTTTGCAGGTTATGCACAGCCTACATCACCATATTCTCCGTCGAATACAAATGCAGACTGTCTCTGTCACCGAGCACCAATAGTGGTGGACTTCTTTTAAAGCTTACAGCCTTTATTTGAGATTATGATCATGTTTTGTATGTTGTATGTTTGCATCTTTGCACGACTGTTAAGAGAATACAAATAAAATAAGGTTTAGGAGAAAGTAACCATTGTGCTTTCATTACAAGACATGGATCAAATAGAATCATTGTGAACAAAGTAAAGCTGTGTCTTCCATCTTTGATATTCATCTTAAAGCTTGTGTTTTGAAAAGTGTTGAACCAGGACCAGCTCTGTGAACGACTGATGTATCTTAAACTAGAAATATTCATCTTTCACAGAAATATATCTCCAGAAAAAAGGCTCTATGGAAAATCTTCATTTACAATTCATCAGCATCAGTTGATGTTTGCAGAATAATACTGCAGCAAAGATGAATAAAAATGCTCCAGGTGACGTAATAGACAAGTAGAGAATGGATGAAGTTAATGTTTGTGAGAAAACAATCAAATCTAGCATCAACACATGGAGCAGAATAACAGAGGTCTGTGTGTTGAGGGGCCAGCACTAGTCAGTTCTTTTCAAGGAGGGGTCAGTGCATGGAAACATCAATATCAAAATGCTCATGTTAATATTTCAGCTCCTACAACAATAGTTCACAATCACCAACACTGAGAAACAATGAGTGTAGTACGGTGCATGCATCCCAGATTCATGATGAGCCTATTATCATAAAGTCATTTTCATCATCACAAAGCCCCAATCACAAACCTGTGTCTAAAAATGAGACTTTACTGCAATCAACTGAGCTTTATCCGGGCTCTAGACCGGTTTTCAGGCTCAGACCAAGTGATCATCTTAAAGAAGACACTTAGATGCTCTTTTTGTTCTGTTCTTTTGTTGATTCTTTGCATTAGTCTGTCAATGTGAGCAGAAACCAGAGGGACACTCAGCAGCCATTGTGTGTCTGAAGACATTTTCCCTTACGTCCTACTGCCCACTATTCCAGCTGCAGGCCTGCATGTCCTCTCTGCTCTTGTCTTCCTCTTTTCATCACACTGTCAATATCTCACTGAGTCCATTTGTCCTGGTACTGTGCTGCCATTTACACAACCAAATTCATTCAGAAACATATTAATGGACCATCATCGAGGACTCACGCCTCTGATTTCTATGAACATTATGTCAATATCCCTTCCAGTCTTCAAATTCTAATTTCATTGACTTATTGTGAATAAGCGGAGTCCTCGGCAGGACACAGGGCTAATTCAAATTCAGATCATGTGCTGAGGCTAAGAAACAGAACAGACATGAGAATATTGCACAGAACTGATTGGAATGACAGACCCTCGGAGGTAGACACCCACCATGTAATTACTTGTACATCATTATTCCCCGTTTAATCCCCTAGAATATATGTTCAATGCATATAAACACTGATAAATCTGCAGAACATTACATGCAGCTGGATCAGGCTCAATGGCACATTACGCTCAGATAAAACGTGCACAGAACATGCACATGCAGCCAAAGCTTGACCAATACTGGCACATAATGTGACAGGTCTTATTTAAGGTGGCACCTATAGGTGCAGATGTGCTACAGCATGTGGTCAGGTTACGTACTGCATTCATTAATGATCACTCAGTGGAGGCTTGAGGAACAGGCTGTACATGAGAAAGAACACACTGTGACACCTCTTACATAAGACCAAATAAAGAATAGAAATGTTTTTATCACAGTCTCTCACCAAGATGAACAGCTCATCCACAATTAAGTCACCTTTTACAAAACACATTGTGTGTAAGACAATGAAGACATTAATGCTGCAGACGTACTCTAAAAACCAAGCTCACTTTTACTTTAGTTAAACATTACTTTTGTTCTTTTAAATGAGGTTCACCTTATTTTTATTTGAATGATCTGTGAAATAAAGACACCTGAGGATGTCATAAACATAGTTTTTTTTATCATTATATACATTTTTTATATATTTCTTTAGATCAATTTGAATAGATAAGAATATTTAGCCCTTGACGTGTATCAAATAAGGTTAGGTAGGTTTTAGTGAACCTTTAAATGTTTTGCTAACCTTTGTATCCTGCGCTCTTCTCTCGTTTCATTCAGCTTGAATCTTATGTTATTGTCATAATGGCAGCTAATAGGGCTTTAATGGAAATGTCATAGAATAATCCATCTGATTGTTTTAAAATAATCATAAACACAGTTTTTTGTTTGTTTTTTAACAATATACAATATACATTTTGGGGTTTCAACCATTTTCCGAGAAAAAACGATCAGGTACAGTGTGTTTAAGCTTCTGATTGGCCAGTGTCATTGTGGAGGTTGTAAAAACACATTTACTGTATAAACAGAAAAGATAGATTCTTGAACATTAATGTTGAACATGTCGTTTGAATATTTCCAGGCGTTTGTTGATGGGACCATTTGTGACGACATAAACAACAGGATTTGTCCCACTTGTTAAAGCTATGTGTCGTCACATTGAGATGATGTCTATTTGCACTTCTAATTCTTCATGTGGACAGTGTAGTGTAGAGCACTGGCCTTCAGCTAATCTTCCTTCATTAGTTATCTTTGCTTTAAAACCAGGTTCACTCCCTTTTTTCTGCCAGTAATGACCATCTGAGCACTTTTTGCTAATCTGTCACTGAGCTGAAGAATGGGAGTGTGAAGGACTGGGTTTGGGGCATTGGCCGATACATTGTGACCAGGACAAGACTCTTCTGAGGATTAGTCTTCATTACATCCACCTGAGGACACAGAAGGGAAGAGTGAGCTTATGAGCACACGTCTGGAGACATGCACAAACACATAAAGCAGCCTGTTCCCTCTGAGATGTTCATGTCAGCGCCCCTCGGCTGCTGGGTTCGTTTGATCACCACAAAAAGAGAGTACCACAGAGAAACACGAGGGGACTGAGTTTTCCAATTTTTAAAAGTCTAAAAGTTTATTAAAAATATTAAAATAAAAGAAAACAAAGCATTGTTAAGAAGCCCAGTTAATCGGCTTTAGAGTCAATCCGCGAGTAAAAGGGGAGAGTCATTTTCAGTTGTGGACCTCGGCCTCCCGTCCGCGCCGCAGGGCCGGCTCGGGGGAGTGCTGGCGCTCTCTCAGCGGTCTCAGTGGGCTTCAAGGTCCCCGTACGCCGCCACAGGACTACAATAAAACACAATAATGTCGGCTTAGCGACCACACTAATATAATCAATTAAAACCGCACAGCATGCAATAAAATATGGGACACGTCCCTTCACTTAGCGTCTTAAAATGGCGTTGTACAGGTCCCTGGTTCCTTCCTGGTCCAGGTAGATACGGCCGGTCGCTCCTCCGAATCCTGGTCCGGTCCTTTCCCCGCAGGGGGAAGACGGTGCTGTGGACAGGGAGAGGCGGTCTTATGCACATAGTAAAAAAACAGCTCAGGTAAGTGTAACTTCCACACAGTTATTGACACTTCGCTCTACTTAGCTGTATCAGAGCGTTGCATGCGGTGGATTCCTGTGGCTCCTCTGGCTTCCCGCTGCCTTCAGTCGGTCCCGCTCTCCGTGCTGCTCAATGTTCTTTTCTCTGCCCGTTTCTCCATCTCTCCTTCTCTCTGTTCCTTCCGGTTCTCTCTCCTTCCTGGTTTCTTCCTCTCTTTCCTTTTCCTTTACTTTCTCTGTCCGTTCACTTCCCCCGCCGTAGTTCCTCTGCCTGTACCGGTCCCTGGCTCTCTCCCTCAGGTCGCGGGTCGCCCCAGGCCTCCTCATCGGCCCCTCGCTCCCCGTCCTACCAGGCATGCCTCGCGGGTACCCTGGCCTCAGGTCTCCTTAGGAATCCTCCCGGCTTCCTTCCTCCTCTCACTGGCGTCCCCGGTGCTGGACTTTCCCGCTCCGCTTCTCGCCCTTCTCACTTCCCGCCTGTTGCCAATCCTCCTTTCCTTTTCCGTCCCTTCCTCCTTTGCCCGGCGTCCGCCGGGCCGCTCCCTCCTCCTGTGCCGTCCGCTTGTCTTGTGTCACTTCCTCTGCCCTCTGTTCTTCTGTCTGTCCTTTGATTGGGCCTTTTGAACTAGACCGGGCCACATCCGATTGGTCTGGGTAATTGCGCAGGTGTGGTAGGCGTGCCCCATCACGAGTCCATCCGTGTGTCTGAAAAATTTAAAGGGGACGCGCACTCACAGGGTAGGAAAGAGAACACACACAAGGTGCAAACCGGCACCCTGTGACATTCACACAATGTGAAGAGGCACATAGTATTTACACACATTTATGCAGAGCTTGATTTGTAAAGCTGGAGGCGGAGGACACAGAGAGAAGTATTGTCTCAGCATCGAGAAGGAAAGAAAAGTAAAGGAACATGTTGTTATAGCTTTTTGTTTTTGAATGATTCCATTTGAACAAACTAATGGGCCCTTTCTACAGACGGAGTTATGCATCAAGCTTTACTTTAAGAAACTTGTCCTGAAAGAAAAGAGGTGCTGGATCAAACATGTCCCGGTCCTGATTTAGGACGTGGTCCCATAAATAAAGTGTTACACACTGTATTTATCTTCCCTAAACTGTTTTACTGTTGTTACTAAAACTAAATAAGCCTTTGTTAGAACTCAATCATTAGATATATGTGAATGTACAGCTGCTGTTTAGCTCGTAGTTACAGAGAAGTGCTAACGTCACGACTGAATCTGTGGCACTGCTGAAAGAAGTGGGGTCTGAGCAGCACACTCCTCATTAGCCTCACACAGCTCCTGTCGTCCCCAGCGCTCTGAGTGCTCACAGGAGACAGCAGCAGGGCCCCACTGAAGTGTGTCAGAGCTAGATTTATGTGGAGAATGTGGATAGTTAGGCCTGCGTGTGTTTGGGCGGGGCTTAGGCTCCTGCCTCACAGCAAAGAGCCGACTCCAAGCAGAAGAAACAGAACGAATACTGAGGACCTGCTGGACTTACAAAGACTTGTGGTCAAATACAAAAAAGAACCAAACATGTCACCCACTGAGCATGTTTTTGTGCTCACACCAGATCCTGCCTGCTTTTAGTTTTTTCTCTGTTGCCGTTAAACGGTGAGAGATGAGAGGCTCTGACACAGACAGGATCCTGGGAAACATTGAAACCTTTACAATTACTTGAGTCTAATAGTCTTTATTGACTCTTTGACTCTTGTATTATATATATTTAGCTTTGTTCAGCCTCAGAAAAGTTTGAGGCATTAACCATTGTAAGCCAGGTGTGCACTTCCTTTTTGTTTGCCTCGAGGAACAGTCGATGCACAGAATGACAACGAGGACGCTATTGTTATGTCGTCTTACTTTTGTTAAATTTACATTTATTCATTTAGCTTTAGACGCTTTTATCCAAAGTGACTTACATTAAGCTTCTATTCACCAGTGTTACAGCTGGAACAACACTGGAGGCAAGAGTTAAGTGTCTTGCTCAAGGACACAACGACAGTATGAACTGTGGGGAGAGTGGGAATCGAACCAACAACCTTCTGGTTGAAGGACAAACTTGATGTAAACTCCTGGAAATGCTTAGTGTTTGTGTTTAATAAAGCAGCACTTTAATTGGTTTAATTACACCACGTGATCAATAAGTGTGCACCAACTGAGCCAATGGGTATTTAGTATTAAAATAAAAGCTCTATTATCTTTAGTTTACACACTAATTACCATCTGTCAAATATTAAATGTCTGTCATTGGGAACTACAATTATGAACATTTAATGCACCTTTTATTTTATAAAACAATACATTATAAAACTAATTTAATTCATAATTAATTCCAAATGCACTTAAATTAACAAATGTAATTTAAATGTTTAAATATTTTAAAACATATAATCTTTCAAATTAATTTAAATCTTTATTAAATGTTTGACTAAATTGGTAAAATGTTTAACAAAAGTGATTCTACAATCAATTTATTGAGTTAAAATATGTTTAAATACTATATTAATAAATACTTAAACTGAATGAATTCATTTCTAAAAAGGTATTTTAAATAAAATCAATTAAAATCATGTAAAACCCAGTTACTATGTTTAAACTGATTATCTTTTTATTTTTTTGTGCTTCTACAAAATAAAAGTTTAAACGAGTGTTGACTCTGTCTTCAGTCCTGTTTAAGTTCAGGATTTTCACATCATCACCAATTTAAGATTTGCTCACATTTATTATGAAAGAAAATAGAGCCATGTTCCTGGATGTTTGTCTTCAACAGGCTGTGTCCGCTCCCTGGGACCAAGGGCCTAACTTTGATGTGTGCATTGGTCGGGACACATTCTGACTCCAGTTCTGTGTTTATGTGTCGTTAGGAGCACTGACGTGAGCTCAACCAAGTCAGACGTATTTACTGCAGCTCGATGATGACAGGCTTCAGTTTCACAGACGTTTAGTGGAAACACTTTAACACATAGAACATGTCATAAGAACCTTTCAAAAAGGAACGAGGGAATGGATCACAAACTAACACATTAGGTTGCTCGTTACCACAAAACAGTTCTTGAAGTACTCTAACACGTTACACCAACTAGGGCTGTGACGGTATGGGATTTTTTCTTACCGCGGTGATGACGCAACAAGAATCGCGATATGGCGGTTAACCGACCTCCCCACCCCCCACCCCCCCACCCGCTGCGAGTCGAGTATGTGAGCGGAGTGGAGCAGCGGAAATTTCCCCTTCACTCCCTATGCATTCAAGAATCACTCCGCTCCAGCTCCGGGTTTACCATCTCCCGCTCCCCGCTCCACTCCCTATGCATTCAAGAATCACTCCGCTACAGCTCCAGCTCTGGGTTTACCATCTCCCGCTCCCCGCTCCACTCCTCGTTCACTGATTTCAGAAACACTGCTCCATCTTCGCTCCGAGGAAATTTGCGGCTAACTGCTAAAGTAGTGATCCATCTGTATCAAGCTGGTTGTTTACCGTGTGAGTTCTGAACACTGCACTATGCTTATTTAAATATTTTCGTCTCTACACATATTAGGCTACATATTTCTCATGTCTGTAAGGCAAACCTGCTGAGTTTCAGTTTATTTGAGACGTGCTCCAGTTCATGAGTTAATGAAAGCGATCGCCTGCGACCTCATAGTCTACTTATTTGGTTCTTATTTATTAAATACATGCAATTGGCCGAAGAAACCTTTATTAAAATTAAGAGACAATTTGTACAAAACGAAAGAAAGTCTTTTTACAAAATAAAACTTAATATTAAACTAAATATAACCCCCCCCCCCAAAAAAATCATGTGCGGTGATGACCTCATCACCATTATTGCGGTATTGCGGTGATGCGGTTATCGTCACACCCCTAACACCAACACTGTCAATTACTCTGAGAGTTCTGACACACCTCGCTCGTGGAGTGGCCCACATTGAGACAGAGAAGACAGAAGTGAGCACAACGTGACACCGGTCCCGTTTGAACTCAGACACTGCAGGTTAAACTGAAAACATGTCTACCACTCTTCAAACATCCAAGATTTTTACCAAAAAGAATGGACAGCTTTACATCTGAGAAAATAAAGAGCCTCATCCACAACGACCACAAAAGACTTCAAGTGTCATTGATGTTAAAGGTGCAATAAACTGTATTAAGAACTGGGGTATGTAAACTTTAGATCAGGGGCATTTGGGTAGTTTCTGTTGTCATTATGATTTTAAAAGAGTAAACACTAACTATGAGTGAAAGAAAGGTTTTTGTGTTATCATTCATATTTTCTGTGTTCAGATTGTGTCGGAGAAGAGTCTAGAGAAGATAAAGGAGGAACCAGAGGAAGAGCAGCTGCAAGAGTTCCCATTCCCTCCTGTCTCTGTGAAAAGTGAAGATGATGAAGACAAGTCCTCTGTGCTTCATCAAAGACCAACTGAGGAGAACAGAGAGAATGAGTGAAAAGAAAAGTTTCACAGATATAATCACAATGTGCTTTACAAAGTGCAACAATTTAAATAAAAGAACAATAAAACTATAATAAATGAATATTAAAACCACAAAATAGTAAAAACATAAAAGGCCAATCATTTAAAAGCTTGTTTAAATAAAAGTGTCAGGAGAGTCTTCTTGACAGAGCACTGGGGTCTGTGTGAGGGGGATGCTGTAGGTGAGCCATAGATCGAGAGGCAGGGGGACATTTCTTTCATCTCTTGAGAAATACTAAAAGAGTTGACAAAATATGCATTTATTCCTTCATTTCTTAGCTCCAGTCCAAAGTGGTTGTATATATTTATAGTATATATGTTATATTTACACTGACTGTGTTCGATGGTTTAAATGTCTCCTTCAGACGCTCTCAAGGCTGGATGGGAACTTCAAATCTAAACTATATTTAATGTCCTCCACCATTTTACCCTTGTATTCTTTTGTCAAGAGCAATATTGGGTAATATGGCGCTTTTCCACTACCAGTATCAGCTCGCCTCGATTCGCCTCGACTGCTCGCTCGGCTCGCTTTCCATTTTCCATTGCAGATAGTACCTCCACAATAGTACCTAGTCGTCATAGCGACGCCGCAAGAACCTGTCGTGACGTAATCTTCACGCGACACCACACACACACGCTACTCACACACATAGAACAATGGAGGAAATCGAGTTTTTTTTTTATCCTCGGGATGTGGCGGTTTCTCACAGCAAGACAGCAAACGTTGTTTCAGGAGAGGCTGAGGGCACAAAAAGAAACACTGCTGATAACAACAGGAGAGTTTGGGAATTACTACAGAGTTCAGACTACGAGACGAATCTGTTTTTTCAAAGCCGATGCAAGAGGCTAAGTTATGCTAACGTTTACATATGTGTAAATACTATAAGTTACTACTTACAAAGTATTTGAACAACTTTATAGCTACCAGTATTACGTACTAAAATGTGTATGATTTATGTGTTTCAGATCTGCTCATAAAGCCGTTCACTGACACTGGACGGCTGACTGCAGAACAGCAGATCTACAACAAGAAAATATGTCGAGCACGGGTTGTGGTTGAAAACGCTTTTGGTAGACTGAAGGGAAGGTGGCGTTGTCTCATGAAAAGAAATGACTGTGATGTTACAATTGTGAAATCTATGATTCTTACTTGCTGTGCTTTGCATAACTTTTGTGAGAGTCATGGAGAGGACTGGGATGCACCTGCAGCAGCAGAGCCTGTGGTGGCAGTGGCACAGGTGTAGAGGAGGAAGGCAGTGATGTACGAGAGGGTCTGATGCTACATTTTTAATTGCTAAAAATAAATACATTATCGTTAAAAATGTTGTCTCTGCTGTTTTAAGGTTATCACAGTATAAAATCTGAAAATACATGGTCAAACCCTTGTACAAAAGCAAACCATCAAAAGACACTTATTTGTAATAAGTTTCAAAAAAGTTTTATTTAACCACACACATACAAATAGAACAAACTCTAAATTCACAAACAACTATATACATGTTACATGTAGTGCAAACAATTTTAAAAAATGCTGTATTTAATTAGCTGCTAGCTGCTGCGGGTCCCCTTCTCGACGGTGTCGGTGGTGCCAATGGTTCTGGTGCTGTTGTTGATGCCGACGCTGCAGCCGATGCCAACGTGGCATCAGTGGGAGCCACTGGACCATTCTCGTCATTTAAAAGGAATCTTGAATAGAAAGATCATACAAAAGTCAACACACTACGAAATAGCAATGGCAGGCAGCTAGCAACTAGTTAGAGCTAATTGCTATCTGCGACACAAGTTTACAGTCTTCATTGTTATTAGTGAGCTTCAGCTTTCCTAAAGAAAACAAAACTCTCAAGCAGAGTGCACCTACAGGGTTAATGTAATGTAAACTTAAAACACTTACCGTCCTCCATCAGCGACTCCAAAAACTAGTGGCCGAGTCAAGACCACCATCCCTCCCGTTGCTCGCCGTCTATGGTCAGAGATACTGTCCATCTGTTCGCATCACTTCCATCTTTTCGGTTTGCACCACTAAGGCCGTTGTGGTCCTTTACAGCTCTGTAGTCACTTTTCAGTTTTTTTTAACTTTTCCCTACATTGCTGGAAAGTCCTGGTGTAGCCATGTGTGGACATCAGTTCGAGACTTCTTGGTATACTCTTTCGCTTCCTCGTTGCCCCATCAAGCTCTCGCTGGATCTTCTCTTCAGCAACCAAACAAAGAAAAGTCTGCACCTCCTCGTTTGACCACGGAGCATTTTTCCGAGTTGCCATAATACTAAAGTCTGGGACTGGGTAAATTATCACGCAATCTCTGGCCAAACTATTTAAAAATGGCGGGTTATTCAGGATACGCCCTGGCGTGCAACGATGACGCGTGAACAGTGACGATTCTCTCTGGCCAATCAGCAGTCTGTCGTGTGTTCACGTCACAATTTAGTATCGCCTCAGCCCGCTTAGAACCTCGCCGAGGTGATATTTAAAAAAGTACCTGGAAGCAGGTACAGGTACAACTTTTACGCAGTGGAAAACCAAACAAAGGCGAGCCGAGTCGAGGCGAGTCGTGCTGGTACTGGGTAGTGGAAAAGCGCCAATAGTCCAAACAGGAGAACCTGTCCAGCTGAAAACAGAACAAACATGAATAAAATCCTTTCAAATAAAGGATAAAAAGAGATTATTTGCTCAGCAGCTTAAGGGCCTGTTCATGCTGCTTGTTCCCATTACCATTTTCTTTTTTATGTTTGTCCTTCCACTCCTGTGCCTCGAAAAATGTTGTCCTGGCTTCAACCAGGCGTTGCTTGTGAGACTGCACCTGGACACATTGGGGGCACTTTTTACATGTTACCCCAAAGCTGCATTGGCAGTTGGGGCAAGTGTTTTTTGTTGAGCCTGGCATTGTTTAATGAGTGACAAATAAATACAGTGATTAATCAAAAGTGATGCTAACGTGAAAACAGAGGAAATCCTTTAGTTCCACATTACAATCACAATGAGCCTAGCGTACATAAACCTTATATTATATAACTACATTCTATATAAGAACCTTAAAACAGTGTCACTAATGTTATACACTTTGTAATATTAACAGTATTAATAATAAATCAATGAAACTATAGGCCTACTTACTGACGTGTCGTCGTCTTCCTTTGGCAGGTCTGTATTGTCATTCATCAATCCTGACTGAGCACACATTATTCAAGCACAAAGATACCATACATTTTCAAAATAAAACTTTTTTCTAGTCCTTCAAAGTAAGTTTTGAGAAAACTCATAAATATTGCATATTTTGAACTCACTACTCTTTGATAGTTCACCTTATTTAGACTTTAGTCATAAGTAATACACACACAAATGAAAGTTAGAGAACATGAATGAAAGTTAGGACGACTATAGGCCTACTGCAATAGTCCTACTGCAATAGGCCTACTGCAGGCCCTATTAAATGTGGACTGGTCCATTTTCAAACTTGTCCCTTGTTCCAACAAATGTGTGTTAAAAGGCCCAGTTTCCAACAGTCCCTGCCCTAAGTGTTCCTATTGAAGCAGTGCTACAAAAGTAAAACTATAAAGTTTGATGATTATTCATTAATAATGTGTCTCTTAATACAATTGTCAACCCTGTGAGACTTTTTGAATCTTTGAATGAGTGTATTGTTGGTTTTGTCATGACATTATTATATTGAAAGATCTTAGACTAAATGATGTTACTTTGTCGGACATTGTTACAATACAATCAAAGATTGCATTATGTTCGTAAGGTGCAATGGAAAGTCTACAAAAAGTGTCAAACAGAAAAACTGCTGCAAAATATACAGTGTCTTGCAAAAGTATTTCTAGCCCTTTTCCACATTTTGTCACATTACAACCACAAACATAAACATATTTTATTGGAATTGTTTGTGAAAGACCAACACAACGTGGAACAGAATTGTGAAGTAAAAAGAAGATCAAACATGATTTTAAACATTTTTTTACAAATAAAAAAAGTAAAAACTGCAGAGTGCAATAGTATTCAGGTCCTTTTCTCTGAGTTCAACCAACTGCCTTCAGAAGTCGTCTGATGATTGTTGAATGATGGAATGTTGAGTGAATGACTAAATAGAATCCACCTGTGTGTAATCTAAACTTAGGACAAATACAGCTGTTCTGTGATGGCCTCAGAGCTTTGTTAGAAGATTGGAAATGAGATGGCGCTGATGCAGCCTGTGTGGGCTGATCATTGAAGTGTGAAGTTCCAGCTGCTTCCGCTCCACTATAATTCCGTCCCCAAAAACCCAAAGTCACTGGACTAAATGACTACAGACCCTTGCTGGATCCTCTTCAATTTGCCTACAGAGCGAACAGGTCTGTGGATGATTTCATCCTGCAACATCTCGACAGACCTGGGACTTATGCAAGGATCTTGTGATTTTGGACTTTAGTTCAGTCTTTAATACCATCATGCCTGATCTACTCGACAAACTGACCCAGCTCTCCATACCATCCTCAATATGTCAGTGGATCTTCAGCTTCCTGACAGACCGGCAGCAGAGACTGGGCAAACTCACATCAAAACTCTCACAATCAGCACTCCCCACTCACCATCATGAACAGCACTGTCATAGAATCATTCAGGTTCCTGGGCACTATCTCAGGACCTGAAGTGGGACAATCACTGACTCCAATGTGAAAAGGCTCAGAGACTGTACTTCCTTGCTCAGCTGAAGTTCAACACACAGGAGCTGCTGATTCAGTTCTACCGGCTGTCATTGAGTCTGTTTTGTGCACTTCCATCACTGTCTGGTTTGGTTCTTCTGACATCAGGAGACTGCAACGTGATCCAAACTGCAGAGAGGATTATTGGTGTCCACCTGCCAACCCTCCAGGACCTGTACTTTTCCAGAGTGAGGAGATAAAATCATCACAGACTCCACTCAGGACACCTCCTGTTTGAACTGTTACCGTCAGGGCGTCTGATCACAGGCCACTAGAACATCTAGGCAGAGGAACAGTTTCTTGCCATTTCCTCTTGAACAGTTAACATCCCCAAGGCAAATGCCTGTAAGTGCAATTACTCCACATAGTGCAATATCTCCTAAACTCAGATTATTTATATTATTTATATTTATTCCTCCACCCAAATACTGTAAATGCTCATAATCTGTCTTTTCTGACTAAACATAACCGTGACCTCATACTGTTTATATTTTTCTTCATATTTTATTCTTAGAATTTTTTATTACTGTGTTGTATTTGTATTGTTTATGTGCACTGGAAGCTTCAGCACCAAAACAAATTTCTTGTGTGTGAAAGCACACAGCACACTGATTCTGAAAGCAGACAGCATCATGAATTCCAAAGAACACAGCGGACAGGTCAGGGATAAAGTTTTGGAGAAGTTTAAAGCAGGGTTAGGCTATAAAAGATTTCCTTTGTCACAAGAGGAGAGTGTGTCTCAATGTTTCCGTCTTGAATTAAAACCAAAACTATCTCCAACAAAATGTTCCTCTGTTTTATCCAATCAGACCAGCTCAAACTAAAAATACAAAGTCCATCTCTGATCATTGAAGTGTGTTTGGAGTCTTTTCTAATCTTTTCTAACATGTGTGAGGTCAGGTAGACTGGACTATCTGATCAGCAGTGAGGATGTTTCTCTACAAGAGGACACTCTCAGTCCCACAGAGTTAACGACACTGAGGAGTCATACATTAGTCTAACCCAGGAAACAGAGTCTGAGTGAATGTGGTGTTGAAGGTGTGGAGGTGGGTCAGTTGGTCAGGAGACTGTGTAGAAGGACAGTGAGCCAGCAGGACAGTCCACATACACTGCTACTGTCCCAGAAGAGGACGAGGAGTGAGGGAGGGGGGTTTGTTTGTTATTATGATAAACAAAGTAACCAACTTCAGAGCATTTCAGACACCAGGACTGATCGTTGTATCCAAACACACAGTCATCACTGCCTCCTTTCCTTCCGATTCCTCTGTAAGACACTGATATATAAACCTTTGTCCACTGGACCTCCCAGTAACAGCGACCAGTCAGACCAGTCGAACACAGCAGCTGAGGCCAGATCTCAAATCTGTCCTGATGATCTGGATATGGCTGCTCCTCTTTCACTCGTCTCACCTTCTTGTTGTTGTCAGACAGTTTGAGGAGTCTGTCAGCTGTGTTTGGATCCAGTGTGAGTTCACAGAAATCTGATGGAGAGAAGACACAATACAGCTGCAGTTAGTCCTCTGTCCTCTCTGAACACATGAGATTAACACAAATGTACAAGATTCAACTACAAGATTCTGTTTGATGGAAAAGTTAGAAGAAACACTTGTGTTTGGAGGAGCTTTAAACTCTTCTTCTACTGTTTATTGCTGTAGGACATAAGCAGCTCCTAAAGCTCCAGCCTCTGACGTCTACACAGGAGATTATTCACTTCTCTGTGCTTCATGGAAATGTACATCAGTCACATTTCTTTGACATTTGACTCCAATAGTTGTTCTATTCTCTGGAAACACAGGAACAAAGTTGGTTGAAGCTGCAGCAGTCGTTCTGATGGTGCTTGGTGCAGACAGTGGCTGAGAGCATGTGGCTCTGTGTTGCAGGAGATTGTTCACAGCTGCTGTCATTTTGCCAGTGTTTGTGTGATATCTGCTGTTGTTCTAGTGATGAGGAGGACTGACAGCAGAGGCACAGCTCAGAGGAGAACAGCTCATTGTCTCCAGAAGAATCCTTCACATGACTCTTCCTACATGTTTGATCGAAAAGGTTAGTGCAGTTAAACAGCTCCAAACTGGACTCTTCAGGAGCTCCTTTAATAAGAACTCTAGAGTCAATTCTGACACCTGTGGACTACACAGTAAAAGGTCACTTATAAGGTTGATTATGACACTGATTATTAATAGATGCATGTAAAACAGAGTTGATTCCATTTAAAGAGCTGTTGTCTGGCTCAGATCTAAATATTCATCTGTTCTGAGGCAAATAAATACATCTGTGTGAGAGTCTTTATCACAAATGTTTCAATCAGATCTGGTTCTGACTAAAACCTCAAACAGACACATTCACTTTTATTGTGACATGTGTAAAACGTGCCTTTATTTGATTTCTCTCATTTTGTCCAACAGCGCTGTGCTCTGGTATCGATAAGTCACTGACACAGCTTTAATCCAACACATTTTCTAAGTGTTCCTGCTGCATTGAGGCTTGTGTTCAGGTCTAAAGACACACTGGGGGTGAGTGTGGAGAGGAGCAGCCCCTAACTCTGCTACAGACTCTCACTCTCATACAGCTCCAGCTTATACAGGTGTCTGCAGGCCTCTATGAGTCTGAGTCACACTAACTCTGCAACAAACTACTGCTGCATCACTTTTACAACCATCACTGTCTCAGAGTCACACACACACACTTTTCAGGCCAATGTGGAAGAAATACTTTTGTCCCTGAATTTGTGTCTGTCTCAGAGTTTGGACAGAGACAGATCCCATTGTAAGACCAGTAAGTCCAGTAATGAATAGGGTTTGTCTGAACAAAAGGTCAGGCTCAGTGACACATCAATGACAGCATTTACAATCATTATTTCTCAGAGAAAAACTCACTTTACATCAAGTGGAAGAGAAGAAACATCTGCAGTTTGTACAAAGACAAACTGAGCTTCTCCAATATTTCTGAAGCTTTGAAATCTTTCTGTGAGTTTAGAGCAAAGCCTGTGGTTCAGAGATGTCTTGGTCTAAATCAATGAGACTGTCACACTTACACTTCCTGAGACCTGGTCTGATCCAGTGGACTCCAGCAGGATCCAGTCTGAAGGAAAACAGAGACATTACATCAGTCGGATCCACACAAGCTTTTCTTTTCAATCTCGTTGTTCCTCCTGAAGCACTCTTTGAGCCTCATTTATCAAACATGTGTTCTCTGACATTTATCAATCTGAACTTCAGCAGAAGTTCACTCAGATCACATGCAGCTCTGAGCTCCAGTCAATTTAACACAGTTTTACAGGATTTTACACTAAACTCAGATTAAACTTCAACAATTCACTTTAGAAAGTCACATCAGTTTTTGTTTATTTGGGTCAATAAAGGAAAAGTGAATAATTTTTTTTTCTTCCAAATAAAATAAAGTTGACATTGACTGAAAGAGTGTCGTCTGAAGTCAAGACTTAATGTCTACATCTTATATTAAAAAAAAAATATTTCAGTTTTTATTAATAATTTTACATATATTTATTATTTTACTTCAACATATTTCTCAATTATATTTTTCCTATAGTTTTTTTTTTATTGAAACCAGTTTGTTGCACAAAGTCTCTTTGGGTGATACACTGACTTTTGTGGCTCGTACACACTGTTCTTTAAAAGGATATTTTTTCTTTAAATTATACTTTCCTTCTCGATCTACAAACATTCTTTGAATGTTGCTCTGGAGCACATTGTGCAGCTTTAAATAAAATCAATAGTGTTTTTAATTTGATCAGGTTTTATAGAATATGATTTTAGGAACAGTATGATCTGTAAATCCAACATTATGTACAGTTCTGATGGTTTTTACTGGAGTCTGTATAATGTCTCTAAACAACTCTTGAAGGTATTTCTCCAGACTTCAGTCGTTAATAAAGTCAGATCATGTCATTTTTATGTCATTAGAAAATGCATGTTTAATGTTTGATCTTATAACATGAGTTCTTCTCGTGGGGTGGTCTTGTGAGGATGTATGGAGTCAAAGTGTGGAGCACCAGGAAGTGAGGCTCCTATCTCCTATCTCCTATCTGGAGAGATTAGATGTTTAATCTTATTACATATAGGCTCTTCTCTCTGTGGTAATATTATGTGTGGTTTGTATAAGACCCCAGGAAGCAGAGCTAAAGTCCAGGAGAGATTATAAACCTATCAAGACCTAATATGATTATGGTTTCCTGGGACAAAGACCCGTCTCTACAATAGGGCAGACAATAATGTAAAACAGATGTGATTTTCTAGGAGGTCTTTAAGGACTGTGTTTCTTCTACTGGTCAGTCTGTGCTTGTGTGTGTGAACTCAGATATATCTGAATAAACCTGGATAAACCCACCTATCAGCCTCACTACATTATTTGGATTCTCTCTGCTCGACTACAAGGAGTGAACAATAGAAGATGAAGAGAGCTTTCTGATTTAGAACATGTCCACATCTGTCCTTTATTTAAGTTATGTTTAAATGAAAATATTGTATTCTTTTTCTTTTTTGTATCGACTGAAATAAACTGATATAATAATAAATAATAATTTTAACAATGCTTTCAGACACTTTTAACAAATATTAACAGTTTGTAGTTTCTGTGACTGAGGATCACTTTCAGAAATGTATCCTCTTTAACTCTTTCCATTTTTACTTTATCAATTATTATATATTTCTCTATTTGTTCATATTTTCTATGTTCTTCAAACAGCATCATTTGGTTTTAGTTATATTTAATGTGAACTTGTTTAGTTGTAGGTCATTACCCATAATGCACTGCAGTGGTATTAGTGATATTAAATTAATATAATTCATTACACTTTGAAATCTTTGGCACTTTCCATACATTAATAATAATAAGCACCAGAGACAAAACAGAAGCACCACAAACCAAACCTACACAAGACCAAACTGCAGGACTAGACAGTCTTTTCTTTTAAGAACTGTGGGCTCTGGAAGTCACTGCAATCTGAAATTAAGATCATATCTGACTTTAACATGTTCACTTCCAGATAAGTTATGGCTAAAGACAAACCAAACCTGAGTCATTTACAAATATTGGGATTATTTTGTGTATCTGAGTTTATCAGTGAATGTCTGAAGAAATATGAAAGTTTTATACTTTGATAATGTATTATATCTAAATTAGCATAAGCTATAAGCAGGTTTTATATTTGGAACTATGTTTGACTGCATTGTCCCTGTTAAATAAACAATAAAAAAAAAACATTCTTCCAAAAGGAACATTCAAATATCACAGTTCAGATTTAATGTTAGTTTTAAAATAACTCTGACATAATTATGCTTGTGTTTATCTCTGATATTGTGCAGTTCATGTAAAAAACATGAAAAGTCCAAGTGCAGCAGTCTGTGACTATTCCAGTGTTGAAAGAGTGTGAAATGATAGAAGAGCATGTGTGATGTATGAGACGGAGGCTCTGATTGGTCAGTGAGTGTCTCTTCCTCAAACTGCAGCAGCTGCTGAGCTTTTAAACACACACATAGGTTTTATTTCACAAACAGGACTTCAGCCTCTGTCAGCCTCTGTGTCAAATCAAACACTCTTTAGACATAACAAGGAACAAGAGTTAAAAACATGTTTGTCTTCATTACACTGTAATTTTACACTTCATTTTATTGTAAATTACTGGCAGAGTATTACCAGCAATGTACTGTTTATTCAAAGTACTGCTACGCTATCATCTTACCAGTATGTTACTGTTTTGCGGGAATACAGTACAACTGTTATATTCACATTCATTTACTGTTCATTTTTACAGTACTACTGTAGACTTTGGTCAGTATGTTACTGTTTATTTTACAATTGTGATATGTTCTACTGGCAGTAGACCTGTTTAGCTGGAAAATAGAAAATGAATAAATGATCAAATTAAAATGAAAGTCAAAGTGTGGAAGTGTATTGCCATTAGTGGCTCCTACAAAGGCAATCGGGGAAAAGAATATGACACTGGGTCCTTGATAAGTTCAGAGAGGAACCATCCCTATTTGACAAAGTGTAACCTTAACCTTCAAAACAATAAGTCAAGTTATAGTCAGGTGTGTTGTATGCAAATAAAATCTTTAGAAAGTGGCTTAGACCATACACTATATAAAACAAGAAAAAAAATCAACAAAGAAGTAGAGTTTATATTCAGCTTAAACTCATATTTATTTCAAAATTCATATTCATCCAGTTAATGGTTTCTGAGAGCACATAAGCAACAACTGTCAAAATTAAAATAAACTGAACAAACAAGGATATTTACAGAATGTGAACTTGATTAAAGTACTCAGAAAAGGACATCAAAGGAAAAAGAGTCAGCACATTACTGCTAGCTTGCTTTATGTAAATACACACCCATCTGAAAAACAAATTCACATTTGTGTTAAGCCCTCTTCCCTCGCGTTACTTTCTTATGTTATATACTGCAACAGTGTCAATAACATACTTCTTAACATGTGCCTTCTTCTGCACAAATCCCTTTTGCAGATAACCTCTTGAGAACCAGCTTGAGAATCCTCTTGGAGATAACCTCACCTACTGTGGCCCCTTTATTCCACGTTCGGAGTTGATGCCAAAAAAGCGTCTGAAAAACACAGTATTATATTTCAGAGTTGTTATATAGTTCGGTGATATAAAACCAAAAAAAAAAACAATTTTGCTGACAAAACGAAACAGATAATCTAACAAACAATAACACAATTTATGTGAGCACCCTGGATTGCTCCAATAAAAAAAATTGGATGGTTACCCCTTCATCCTGCCTAAACCTTTGAGTAACTAATAAAAAGGTGTGCAGAGGCTATAGCTCAAATTAAAACACACTGGACTGAAGTTGAAAATATTCACAACAAAGTCTATTTACGGTTGAAATGCCTTCAGTAAAAGAGGCTGACAACACAAGTTATCTCTGAATGAATTCCATAGTACAGGCCGCCTTCTCTTGAAACTGCAGGATATAGTAAAAAAGAGCAGCAAGTTCTGTTGGCTTGATGTCCTTACAGATGACCCTCCAGTCACAAGCTCTGTTCCACCTAAAGAGTAAAATAAGATTACTGTATTAAAGCATATTGACTTTATTCATAAAAATTACAGAAACATGGATGAATTCACATAACGAGTTTTGAATTAATAGATACATACCAAGCACTACAAATCAGCCACTGTAGCAGATGTCTAAAGAGAAGAACCAAAATGGTTTGCTAGCCGTATAAGATTATCTCACAGAGAAAAGAGTAGAGCCTAGCTCCTCTTGATGAAGAGGATCCCAGGACTTGAGCCCAGCTCCTGTCTGAACTCCTCCCGGGTTCTCAGCTAAAGCGGGGGCAGTTGCTGGGTCTTTGCGGAAAGACCGGACAAAATCCAGCAGCTAGCCTCACTGCGCGGGATTTATCATCCTCTCATTTTTGGTGTAGCCAGTTGATTTAAAACAGCAAATCTGCCAGGATTTCATATTAAGTTAATAAAATAAAATGGAAAATAAAATACGACCGAATATTTTATATAGTGATTTGTAGCAACTGTTAGACCTCTGGCTACACCATTCTTGAAATATATTTTAATAATAGCTATTTGACCAGCATTTTGCTTATTAATATCAAAACCCATGTTAGAATAACTTTTGACAATTTAACCCTAAGATGCTTTAAATTGGTAATAAATAGCCTTAAATTATAACATAAAAAATGAGAGAAAGTGGACAAACTCTTAAATCCCCACATCCTAAGAAAACACTAACAACTTTTATGCCATACACAAAACACACAAATATTAACAAAAGTTTAAAATCTAAAAAAGTATTACTTGTTGAATAATGTTATTTCTGCCAAATAGTGCAGCATAGTAACAAATTGCACAAGCTAATTGCTAAAGCTAACTGCTCATTTACTGATTAGCTTGTATTTAACAATTAAAAAAAAAACATTATTAAGCAAACATCATTAAAAAAGAATTGAATGAGCTTCAACTAACCTTGTGATTTATCAAATGCGTTGCATTGACAATAATATTTCTTGAGACGGTGAAACGACGCCAGAACTTCTCTGAAATGTCTTCTTTGAAAGTACTGAAGGCTATACAGTATTACTGTAATTTTACAGCCTATAAACTGGTAATTCAAAATTCACTCCCAGAATGCAACACAATTTACAGTACTTACAGTATTTTGGGGAAAATGCCAAAAATTCCTAATGTTTCCCAAAATGCATTTCTATTTTCAGTAAGTTACTGTTTTTAATAGGAAACAGTAACTAATGTCAAGATTTTTTTTTCCAATTTCTTACAGTGTAGCCTCATGATGTTGGAGTTTCCATCAGACAAACATGTTTCCCTCTAACCTTGGGTCACACATGGATTGAACACAGTAGTGTTAAATGTGTACACTACAGTGCACTGGGATGAATGCATCTGCACAAACAGCAGCTCAACTCAAGAACATCTTAAAGAAGGAGTTGGCTTTAGTTTCACAGTGGATCAGAGGAAATAAATGAGTCGTGAACAGTGAAAAAAACTAGATGTATGGTTAGTGGCTCAACATATTTGTTCAAAGTGAAGCCTATATTAGAGTTAATATTAGAAAACAATGTGAGTGAACAAGTAGAAGACATGATGCTGTCAGGTGTAACTGTGGAAGCTGTCTGGGTTGGAGGATGGACACTATTAAACAGCTTGTTCAATCATTAGGACTTTCTCAGTTGGATTATGCTTCAGTCGTGGTCAAATACAAAGAGAACTTCCACAGCTGCAGCTCGCTCACAACACAGCACCACTAAGTATTATGGGATGTCCAAACACAACCAATGGAAGGATAATAATATGGCCTGGTTAACTGTAAAAGAGACTCAACTATTTTTATTAACTTTCATTAGAAATATTATTGGAACAAAAACTCCAGAAGTCATTTATAGTAAATGATCATTTTTCTCAAATAAAAACAGTTTTTGTTCGAGACAAACCTTTGAAGCTAGGTGTGTGCTGCCTTCATCAGAACTAATCAAATACAACCAACTGTATTTTATCGAGCCATGCCTGCATTAATTTCTATTGCAGGATTTTTGTTGCTGGAAAATAATAAGAAATGTTTTCAAATGAAGTTTAAAGTTTTCTTGTTTAAACAATGAACAGTGAATGTTTAAAAATTTGGATTATGGATCAATGAGATAAAGTTATGTGACAATATTAGTGATGACTGTGGTTATCAGTTTATTTAATGAAATAAGCTGTTTACACAGGCGCACACACTCTTTTTTTTTTAATAATACCAGCGTTAACGCCAACTCTTTTAAACTTGTTTGGCATTTATGTTCGCTCGAGATTAAAGTAAGAATAACGTGCTATGTTCATGTTTCTTCTACTGTTCGTGACAGCACGCCAGTTTATGTCATGTCGATAACCAAATGTCACTTCCAGCGTAACGAATCTAACTAGTGACTTATTCAGAACATCAGGAGCAAACTGCTGCTCAGAGTAAACGCTGTCTGCGTGTCTGTCCCCCTTTTGCTCAGGCAGTTAATAGGTCACGGGACACTGTCTTTTTGACACCAAAACTTTCTCTCAAAAAACAAAAAAACAACACATTGTATCCATATTTACTCAAACGAATCTCAACATTAAAGTATGCAAAACATTCAGTATAATATTTTCTATATTTATGTATAAATGCCATTTGTTTGTCAGTGTACCGAATTGTTTTGGCTGTATATAAATGTAAAACAAATCAATATATTAAAATCAAAGTTCAAAAATGCTTCTGATGCATTTTCAATTATTTATTGTTATTGTTTATTGTATAAATGGATTAGAACACTGCTATATGTATTCAGCATTTTTTATCAAAGTTGTTTGTTTGAATGTAACTTTTGAACCTCCATTTTCAAAGTGTCATGCTTCAAACTGTTTGCTCAAACACAAAGGTTAAATATTTATGTAATTTATTATTTTTCTTTCAAAGTTTAAAAAATGTTTTGATTCAATCTGTTCAGTGTTCCTGTAAAATTAATGCTAATATATTCTAAATGTTAATGTTTTCTTTTTTCATTGTCAGGTGCTCAGATGCAATTTAGACTTTATTGTACTCACCTCTAATATCTACACTTTTCAGATTCACCTGTGTTGTTCCAAGCAAGTTATGGCAACTAACATATGGCAAGTTATGGATAAAAGATTTTAAGAACAGATGGCCTGCCTTGTTCGGCGAGAGTGAAGAAAGAAATTTTTCTTTGTGTTGACTGTTTTTTTATTTTCTCTGTTAAGTAGCTGCATAATTGCAAAATAGCCAACAATCCTGCATCCCTATATGGTGGAAGTTATACTTAAAAATGGGTTTTTGATTAATATTTTTCAGGTTAAATTTGCAGAGTTTTTGCGGATCACCACCAAGCCACTGCAAACACTCAAGCTAATGCAGATCTTTAAGAAGAAAGGAGTCGTAAAAAAAACAAGGATCAGGGATATCATTGTGGTCAAAGAATTGGTTAGTAGAGAAGAAAGAAACACCCTTTTACTGAATTGGGGTGGTTATAGTAATGTTGTTGTTTTTTTTCACAATAGCTGGTCATATGAACATATTTGAGAAATGGTGAATGGCATACTTGTATAGTGTTTGAATTTAGATCTCTTTACATGTTCCATTCACCAATTCAGCACACCACAGAACTGTCTACAATTCCAAATGAAAGTTTGAGAACTTTCCTGCAACAACCCCACAATACAACCCAAAAATTCTTCAGACAACCTTGTCTCTTCCACTTACACTTACATTTCTCCAAATCCTCTTATTTCTCGCTACTTAGTTTGATAACATCAGCATCAGGAGGGAGGGCATCCTGAAAAGCCTTTTCATCTCAATGAATATCCAGGCACTTTCTTCAAGGAATACCTGGTAAGTTCTTGACAATGTTTCCTCATAGTGTAATAATTATTGTATTCATAGTGTTAATTATTTTTCCTATCGCACATAATTATGGAATTGAATGACACTATACTGTATATTGGTAGATGCACACAAAGATTCAGAAATGTATTTTTAATGATTCTCATATTTCTTGCTTTAATATTTTCTAATTTTATCAAACATGACACACCAATTAAAAATGACAAGCAATTTGTAAATTTAGGATAATCATTGTGTATCTATAAATATCATGCAAATATGTTTTTGATTATGTTTTTTTTTTTAAAATACATGTACTATATTCGTGGATTACTGTAAGGTAAGTTTCTTTCAGCTACTCCCTTTCAGGGTCGCCACAGCAGGACACTTAAGCATTTACCCGGGCTGACAACTTAGGTGGCTTGGTTGGGTGTTCTTTGAAAATATTTATCTATGTACAAAATTCATCCATTTGAATTTTTTGAGATATTTATACATATTGAGACATCTCTTTTATTATTATTATTATTTTTTTTTTTGTATTTAGTTTTGTCCAGAGAGGGACATCAGCAGCACAGTCATGGGGATTTACACAATCCGAAGACTTGGTGAATTGGAGCCAGAGGACGTTGGAATTGGGATTGAAGGCTTCAAATTCCTGAATAATTTAAGTAGTGCCATCATGAGGTTCATCATGCTGTTTGGCTTTTTGTCATTTTCATCTTCTGCCCAGTAAATGACCTTCAGTTACCTCATGGATGTTTTGCTTGTTTTGACAATTTCAAAGACATTGCTAACACTGCTGTTTTACAAGTCTCTTAATGGTTTAGCACCGGAATATATCTCTGACATGTTATTTGCTTATCAATCATCTCAAACTCTGAAAACATCAACAGAGTTGGGACTAAACGTGGTGAAGCAGCATTTAAGTTTCATGCAGCAAAAATGTGGAACAGCCTCAATGTTCAAGGGAAAGTTAAAACCTTCCTCTTAAGCTCCGTCTACATTACTTAGTGTTTTTTATCTGCACTCTTCTTTTAAAATGTTAATTTTTTTCTTATGTTTCTTAATCCTAATCTTGTTAATTGTCTTTTATTCCTGTAAAGCACTTTAAATTACCGTGTATGAATTGTGCAATATAATAAAAATTGCCTTGCATTCAATCAGTGTCTGGTGCTAAACTTTTGCAGGAGTTCAGTGTAGTCTTAGTGTTTTTCCACACGTAAACTAAGCCAAGACTAAACCAGGCATAAACCAGGTCTAAAGTAGGACTAAACCGGGTCTAAACCAGAACTAAACCATTGTCTAAAACACCAAAACCACCACACTTCTCACCACATTTCTCAGTGTTATTGTTTCAAGTAAATTGAAAACACTATAAATTAAAATCCATCCAAACCTGAGTTGTTCCAGTTTACAGTCAGGACTCTTCAGTAAAACAGACAACATCTTCAGCCCTGAGTCCTTCAAGTCATTGTTACTGAGATCCAGTTCTCTCAGACTAGAGGACTGAGAGCTGAGGACTGAGGACAGAGCTTCACAGCTTCTCTCTGACAGGTTACAGCTGCTCAGTCTGAAGAAGAACAAAATGAGAAATGTAATTTGGCATTTATATAACTTAAAAATAATTTAAATAACTTTAAAATTGCATTTTAATTATTCATTATGACTTTTGAATGACCTTAAAACTCCTTTTTATACAGTTCTGTTTTTTTTATTTTTTTATTTTTGAGCTGCTGGAACAATAAACTTCACTTGGACAAATTGTACTGATTTAAAAATCTGTAAATTTTATCAGAGCTAATTAAGAGTAGTTTGTGTTTACATGGACACCTTAAATTTAAAACAAAAAAATATTTATGCACTATCCAGGCAGAGACAGGAACAAACTTACACTGCTTTGTGACACATTGTTGCTATATTTTCTATTTTTTTTATATTTATTTAGTGTTTATATATTAATAAATTATACATTTGAGCCAACTTCCTCCCACCATCCAAAGACATGCATAGGGCAACTCTAAGGTGTCATTAGTGAATGAATGTGAGAGTGAATGGTTGTCTGTCACTGTCTGTCTCTAAATGTCAGCCCTGCGACTAACTGGCCATTTGGGCCTGCCAAAGGCCCAAAGCTGCTGTGATAGACTAAGTGGTTAAAAATGAATGATTCAGAGAGAAGAAATGAGTTAAAGACAAATTAAATCCAATCAGACCTGAGTTGTTCCAGTTTACAGTGAGGACTCTTCAGTCCAACAGACAACATCTTCAGCCCTGAGTCATTCAAGTCATTGTTACTGAGATCCAGGTCTCTCAGACTAGAGGACTGGGAGCTGAGGACTGAGGACAGAGCTTCACAGCTTCTCTCTGACAGGTTACAGCTGCTCAGTCTGGAGATAAAAGATTTTTTGAAGTGTAGAACTTAATTAAAATGTTACTCAATAAAATAGACAGTACTCACAAAGCTTTGTTGGAGGCTTTGACCACTGGCACCAGCCTCAGGAGAGCCTCCTCTGAAGCAGAGTATTTATTCAGCTCAAACACATCCAGAGCTTTTTCTGACGACAGTAAGATGAAGGCCAGAGCTGACCACTGAGCAGGAGACAGTCCACCTTCAGACAGACGTCCTGAACTCAGGTACTGTTGAATCTGCTTCACCAGAGAATGATCATTCAGTTCATTCAGACAGTGGAACAGGTTAATGCTTCTCTCTGCAGACACATCCTCACTCATCTTCTTCTTAATGTACACCGCTGTTTCCTGATTGGTCTGAGAACTACTTCCTGTCTGTGTCAGCAGACCCTGTAGAAGGCTCTGATTGGTCGACAGTGAAAGACCCAAAAGGAAGCGGAGGAACAAGTCTAGGTGTCCATTTGGACTCTGTAAGGCCTGGTCCACAGCTGTTTGGTGAAGAAGTTTTAATTTAGGTTTTACTCTGAGCAGTGTAGCCCTCCTGGGCTTTTCTGAGAGCAAGTTGATCCCCGTGTTGATGAAAGTCTGACGGATGTAAAGAGCAGCCAGAAACTCCTGGACACTCAGATGGACAAAGCAGTAGACCTTGTCCTGGTACAGACCTGGCTCCTCTCTAAAGACCTGTGTGAACACTCCAGAGTACACTGAGGCTGCTGTGGTGTCGAGGCCACACTCGCTCAGGTCTGACTCGTAGAAGATCAGGTTTCTTTTCTGCAGCTGCTCAAAGGCCAGTTTTCCCAGAGACTCCACCATCTTCCTGGTCTCTGGACTCCAGTGTGGGTCTGTCTCAGAGCTTTCTTTATACTTGACGTTCTTGACTTTGGCCTGAACCACCAGGAAGTGGATGTACATCTGAGTCAGGGTCTTGGGCAGCTCTCCTCTCTCTCTGGTTTTCAACACATGCTCCAGGACTGTGGCAGTGATCCAGCAGAAGACTGGTATGTGGCACATGATGTGGAGGCTTCGGGACGTCCTGATGTGGGAGATGATTGTGTCGGCCTCGTCTCTGAACCTCTTCCTGAAGTACTGCTCTTTCTGTGGGTCGGTGAACCCTCGGACCTCTGTCACCACGGCGACACACTCAGCTGGGATCTGATTGGCTGCCGCAGGTCGTGTGGTTATCCAGAGGCGAGCGGAGGGAAGTAGGGTCCCCCTGATGAGGTTTACAAGGAGCACATCCACTGAGCTGGACTCTGTGGCGCCAGTCAGGGCCTTGGTTTTGGTGAAGTCCAAAGGAAGTCTGCACTCGTCCAGACCGTCAAAGATGAAGACCACCTGGAGGTCTTCAAAGATGCAAAGTCCTGCTTCTTTGGTTTCACTAAAGAAGTGTTGAACAAGTTGCACCAAACTGAACTGTGTCTCTTTCAGCACATTGAGTGCTCTGAAAGTGAACGGGAACAGCAGCTGTATGTCCTGGTTGGCTTTGCCTTCAGCCCAGTCCAGACTGAACTTCTGAGTGAGCACTGTTTTCCCGATGCCAGCCACTCCCTTTGTCAGCACTGTTCTGATTGGTCCATCTGTGTCAGCTGGGCCTTTAAAGATGTCTTCACATGTGATGGCTGTCTCTGGTCTGCCTGGTTTCCTGGAGTCTGTTTCGATCTGTCTGACCTCATGTTCCTGGTTGACCTCTGAAGCCCCTCCCTCTGTGATGTAGAGCTCTGTGTAGATCTGGTTCAGAAGGGTGTGGTTTCCTGCTTTAGTGATGCCCTCAAACACACACTGAAACTTCTGCTGCAGGTTAGACTTCAGTTTAATCTGACAAACTCCAGAAACCCTTCCTGAATGAAGACAACAGATAAAGCCATGAGTCTCAGAGAATATAAAATGACTGTGAGCCTCTTGTTAAATGTGTTAAATGGTCCTACTGCTCCACAGACACTCAGCCAGCTCCTTCTGATTCATCCTCTTCAGGAAGTTCAGTGTGATCTTCAGAAAAGCCTCACTGCTGCTCCTCTGCTCTTCATTCTCATCCTTCAGATGCTCTAAGCATTCTGGGTAATCTGTGCTCAGAACCTTGTGGAGCTTCTTCAGCTCCTTCTTGACAAAAGTGCAGATGTTCTCCTCCAGAAGCTGAGCAGATACATTATAAACAACACAAATGCAGTCAGTGTTCAGATCTGTGTAAAACAAGTTCTCATTCATTTAAACATTTCCAAACTTTAGTGAATGACAGACCATAAATATGGAGTCCAGCTGTGTCTGATGTTGCTGATCACTGATGACCTCTGACCCCTGCTGCTTCACTCTGTGGATGAGGACACAACAAAGACTGATTATTTCTCTGTTTCAGTGACACACTTCTGACTCTCTGTTGTAAAGTCTGTACTATTGATAGACTCTGTAAAGTCTGGATTATTAATGTTAATTTAAATAATCTTACTTTGTTGTGTTAAAGGATAGAGGTCGTCCCGTTGACCGGGGTCTCCTGAAGGACTCACAGCTGGAGCCAGGTTCAGAAGACTCTGATGTCTTTATTATTCTGGTTCATAGAACAAAGTTAAAAGATAATCTCAAAGTCATTGTTAAAGATTGAATTTTATGACATTGACTTTTTTTGAAAAAAAAAATTAAGAAAAGTAAGTAAAACAGCTTAAAAATTTTATGTAATGTCCTGGTCAGAACTAACTTTGTTCTTGTGGAGTTCTTGCGGAGCCACTAAATAGTATTTAATGGCCATTACCAACCTTTTTTCCAAAAGTTCTTTCTGTTGAACAATTCAGACAAACATATGCAACTTGAACATAAAAAAGTGTCGTTGAGTTCCTTTTGAAAAGTGCGGAAAAGCTTAAAGCAAAAGCATCTGGTTTTCAAGGTGAAGACGTTTGTGTCTAATTCCAAGAGACTTTATTAATTCTGAGATCAACTGGTGAGAGAGCTGAGCTTTATCTCTAGAGGGAGGAGTTTAACCTGAAACTAACTCAGATTGGACCAGGCTGTTCTGGTCTCATAGGCATTAGTTTTGAAAGGACAGTGTGACTCCTGATGTGAGAGTTGTTCACGGCTCATGAGAGTCGTTAGTGATTCTGCTCCATTCAGGTGTTGTTGTTCTAGAGTTAAACTGTTCTGGTTTAGGTTTCAGAACACTGTTAAAAATACTAGGCAAAATGAATCTGAGCCCACCTCCTCTGTTCAAAGAGGTATTTTTCCATTTTAACAAAAATGGTTTCCTTCACACCTCTCTCAAACCATCTGGCTTCTCTGGACTAAAGTGGGACATTGCTGTTGTAACCCACGTCTAAAATCAACTATTTGGGGGTTAAAGCTTTTGTAACCCGTCTAGTCACACATGACTTTCTCGACCAATCGCGTGTCTGGCAGCGCCATATAAGCCCTGGCTGCTTCCTCCTTGTTAGAGTTGGGAGTGAGGCGTAACAGGAGTCTTTTCCACTGTTGCTGAAGTCAAGGTTAAGCCATTGAGTCTGATTCAAACCGGGGATTTGGCCAGGTGTGCCCGGTTGGATAAATCAACCATTGTTGGCGAGCTAAGAGGCACAACGAGCTGAACAACAAAGAACCTGAACAACCTCCACTCTACTTAACTGCCTTCCATGGCCTGGAAGGAGGCTGTTGTAGCCTGTCCACTTTCAACTTTCTCTCAACGAAGTTGCATACATTCAATCTGTTGCATATGGACATTGAAATTTGTAGATTATTTTATTCACGTACGGACAATTAAATGGACATTGCTTTAAAGATGTAATCGACTGTGGATTGGTCTATTGCTGCTGATGGTTGGGGTTGGTAAAAACTGTGTAAATATCTAAATGCACTAAGGAAACTATTTTTTCTTATTTCTATGAGCTCATTATCCTGTTTCTCATTATTCTGTTTAGTCTGCAGATTGTAAATAGTAACTATGGGTACTATAACTTGGGTATATGGTATTTATCTTTTGTATCACTTTCACTTTTAATACACGGTACCACCACCAAACCAAATCCCTGTCTCATTTTCCTTAGTTACATACTCCAGCAGTCAAACCTGATCTTCTGATTCTGTACTTCTAGCCTAACAATAACCTCTCTTATAAACCGTAATTCTATAGCGCTAAGACGCTACACTGTCCTCAAAGGACTGTTGTTTCTCTTTGAGGTGGAGGTGGACTGCAGACTCAAAAGGGATAACTACAGCCTTCTCTTTTGTCCCTGGTTCCTGTCTGTTTGGTTTCTGTGTTCTTTTAGTTTTGTTGAATGTCCATCTGGGGGATCCACAGTCTCTTAGAGCTTCATGAATGTGTTGTTCTTCTTTCTATTTTCCTTCTGAGGCTGAGGCATGCTGGGTAAATTGTGAAAATGTGTGACTCCAGAGACACAGAGAGGTGTTATCTGAATTATTATACACATACCTTTAACAATAAATGACAGATATTGTTTTATAGACTCCACCCAAATCTAAAGAGACACAAGTGGGATCCAGCTCTGAACCTGCATTTGAACCTGCTTTACAAAAACAAAACTCCAACCATTATCCTGACATTACTCTAGGATCTGTGATTAATATATGAATTCATTCTAATAAAAACTTTCAAAGACCTATTCAAGGACATTTTCTAAAGACTTTTTGAGCCTCCAGTTTGTAATGACTCTGTTTATGTGAAACCAAAGGAAGAGAATGGTTCATATTGACCAGTCTCCTCATTAAACCTGGACCATAAACTGTAGTTGTTCTTCTAAAGTGTTCTGACGATGACTTACTGTGCACCACCTTCTGTTTTAAACCCAACCCATTGATCCTTGGAGTGATCACTTTTAAAGGAGACACAGCTGGGCCCAGGAGCAGGTCTGTGGATAAAGATGGTGCAGTGGTTTTAGTGCCGACCTCTGACCTGGAGATCTGTGGTGGACCGTTAGAGATCCTCATCTCACCTCTGAGCTTTGGGGGGGTCAGTGGTTTTAGAGGGAGGGGCTCCGTCCTCTCTGTGCTCACGCTGATCCATGCTCAGTCCAGAGCCCTACAAAATGACACAAAGTGAACAAAGTGTAAAGGACACTCATTAATCCTTTCCTCTGTCCTACACTGCCCCCTACAGCCACAGACCAGTCACTGCAGCTCAACACACTAAACTAAAGCAGCTCTGAATCCTCAGGGACTAAACTGAGATTAAAACTAAGACTTATTCAGGACTCAACCAGAAATTAACCTGCACCAATATTTATTAAACCTTTATGAAACAGGACTAAAGCAGTTTTGAACCATGCCTAGAACCAGGAAGAAACCCAGGACTAACTCAGGCCTGAATTAAATGTGGACTAAAGCCAGACTAAAGCAGGTCAAAAGTCAGAACTAAAGCTTTTTTAACACAATCTGAGTTTGGACTAAACCTTGTAGTGACCTGTTCTTTGACTTCAACAGGTTCAATACTTTCCACCAGAACAACTGTGAGACACTTTGTAGAGCTTACTTGTGTGTGATCAATAAACAGCTCTGCAAACATGTGTAGGTTCAAATGAGACCTGCAGACTTTATTTAGGAACTCACACAATAAAAGGTTTCCAAAGGTCCATAAACTCATTCACAATATGAAGTCCAAGCAAACAAACTTGTGCAACCATCAGAAAGTGTCAGGTCGACTGAGGACACTGTGCAGCTGTAACAGAAACAATACGTAGTGTCGGAGGCTGGACTGAAGCCTGTTCAACGCACACAGTGTTAATTCTTCACTAAGTCAAAAAGCATTATATAAAAAAAATATATATATAAAAAGCATTATATTGTAGCTGTAGATACACGTTTGACATAATTTACAATCATTAAGGTAAATGTATAGACCATAATACAGCACTATATATAATGTTTTAAAGTAAAATAATCTTAGTAAAAATAGAGTAAAAAGCTCAAAACAAAAGCTCACTACAATATTCAGGTCAGAGATGTCGAGGCTGAGCAGCTCATTAACCAAGCGCTAAAGTCTCCAAAAGAAGCATGTGAACAGTTGTAGGTGTATCAGACACAACAGTGGGACTGAACAGCCGGGGGCCTGGGGGGCCTCCCCAGGACAATTATAGTCCCAACACATGTCCATCCATCCATCCATCTTCTACCGCTTATCCGGGGCCGGGTCGCGGGGGCAGCAGTCTAAGCAGAGACGCCCAGATTTCCCTCTCCCCAGACACTTTCTCCAGCTCTTCCGGGGGGATACCGAGGCATTCCCAGGCCAGCCGAGAGACATAGTCCCTCCAGCGTGTCCTAGGTCTTCCCGGGTCTCCTCCCGGTGGGACATGCCCGAAACACCTCCCTAGGGAGGCGTCCAGGAGACATCCGAAACAGATGCCCGAGCCACCTCAGCTGGCTCCTCTCGATGTGGAGGAGCAGCGGCTCTACTTTGAGCTCCTCCCGAGTGACCGAGCTCCTCACCTTATCTCTAAGGGAGCGCCCCACCACCCTGCGGAAAAAGCCCATTTCGGCCACTTGTATCCGGGATCTTGTTCTTTCGGTCATGACCCAAAGCTCATGACCATAGGTGAGAGTAGGAACGTAGATTGACCGGTAAATCGAGAGCTTTGCCTTACAGCACAGCTCCTTCTTCACCACGACAGACCGGTACATCGACCGCATCACTGCAGAAGCTGCACCGATCCGTCTGTCAATCTCACGTTCCCTCCTACCCTCACTCGTGAAAAAGACCCCAAGATACTTGAACTCCTCCACTTGAGGCAGGATCTCTCCACCAACCTGAAGGGGACAAGCCACCCTTTTCCGACTGAGAACCATGGTCTCAGACTTGGAGGTGCTGATCCTCATCCCAGCCGCTTCACACTCGGCTGCAAACCGTCCCAGTGCACACTGAAGGTCCTGGCTTGATGGAGCCAACAGGACAACATCATCTGCAAAAAGCAGAGACGAGATCCTGTGGTCACCAAACCAGACTCCCTCCGGCCTCTGGCTGCGCCTAGAAATCCTGTCCAAAGATAATGTGTAAATGACCGCAAAAAAGGATAATGTCACTTTTAAATTTGTTCCAAGCATGTTACGTGTTTTACCCAGTAGGGGGTGGTAATGAGAAAATAGAGCAGAAAAGAGAAGAGCGAAGATTCATGCTTCTACATAGTGAATGGAGAGAAAATTAAGTTTTATAGTTAAGGATGCCTCAATTCATCTTTTATTTTATTTAGTACCCTTTGGCAAAGCGGAGTGAGGTATGTAAAGTTGATGTATGTTACGTTGTAGTTAACTTCAAGGTAATATGCACCCATTTGTATGTAATGTTATAAGCAAGCTCTGCTTGTTAATAAGTTGTTTCGAACTCTTTATTCATTTCATTGTTTATTTTTTCATCTGTTTTCTTTTTATATAACTGTTCACTTTATCATATTTTTCCGTAAATGAGTCATATTTATTGGTTTTGTTTTTTCCTTTGTGTAGTTTCACGGTGCTACGTAAACAAGAGTCAATGGCGTTCTATACGAACAAAATAAAGAAAGAAGCACCCGTCAGAAACTCTCTGTGTCCTGTTTATTGAGGCCAAAGGGCAGCTACAGTGAAACTCAACGCTTGAAGGAGCCATTCTTCTATTACATCCCCATCGTCTTCTTCGCGGGAACGCAAGGCACAGCACGGTCATTTCTGTGAGAGCAAGCAGCACGGAATCGTGACGTCACCGTAAAGACTTAAAGAGCAAGGACGGAAGGTGGCGGTGTACTGTCATTCCACGTTACAGATGCTGAGTAAGGCTTTGTGTGAGGAAAGTTTAAGATCACCATATTACTACGTAAGCTGCATCCAGTCACCCTGAACGTTGTAATTTGAAATGCTCAAAAGGAAAATAGAATGTTCAATGGACATTAGAAATTGAAAGGGTAAAATTACAAAGGTCATCAAGCTGAAGGAAATAATTCATGATATGCAAAACATCTATTTTGCAGTCTAAAAACTGAAATACTTTATTTTGGGTAAAACTTGAGCATTTTATTGGAGTTAATAATCAATGTTAATGTTAACTCTACCTTTGAGAAACTGAAATGTTTTGGTGATTTCCATTATAAGCATATTTAATTGTTGTATACTGCTGTTTGAATTTGCATCAATCTTACTTGCTAATTTTCTTTGGGTGTTTAAACACTAGACGTCTGGTGAGAGTGGTATCACTTACTGCTAAGCTTTCTTTGATTATGGAGGTTTTGAATGCAGAGGAGGCCATGGAAGATACTGTTGTACACATAGCTGAACAAGTAAATGAGATGTCGCTCCCAGCAAGAAGAAATGAGCAACCCAACCGCACAGCAGATCAGATCAAGCTCACGTACAAAAAGCTTTACAGAAAAGGGTCTAGAGATGCGCGAACAGGAAGCCAAGAAACAAGAGAAAGCTTTCTATAAATCTTATAACAGCTGGAAGGAAAGTGCGAAAGAAACTAGATCAAGATTAAAAATGCTCTGTTCACGTGAGAGTCTTGAAAAAATACAACAAGATATTCAAAGCAAACATAACTTGGTTTATCAGCACTATGAACCAATACTACGTAACCATGCTATTTCTCCGGACATTGTCAATCGTATGGACGCTTGTGCTGCACTGACTGCTGAGATCAGTGATCTTGTGAGTAAACGGCTGGAAATAACAGATGAAGATTACAATGAAGAGATTGTGAAAGAAAGAGTGAGACAAGTGCTAAATAAAGATGAGTATGGATCCATCTTTGGATGCACAATTACAAACACAGTCATTTCAGACTCATCCCATGGAACAGGTAATCAATCAAAGATCTCCTCCAAGGTATCAAGTAAACGAGCTGATGCAGAAGCAGAACTTGCAGCCAAACAAGAGCAAGCCAAAGCTATGCAAGAAATCCATGATCAACAATCGAAGCTTAACAAAATGGAGAGTGATTGGAAGCTTTGTGAAGCTAAAATGCTTGCAGAAATGAAGCAAAGAGAGAACGAAATCCTGCTAAGGCTATAAGAGGAAAGAAAACGGTTACATCAGTTGCAGGTAAATAAAGAAGTAAAAGTAGCTGCAGCTCGTGTCAAAGTATATAATGATCTTGAAGGCATCATTCAGTGCAGTGATGAAGATATAGACTCTAGTACTCACACTGACTGTCAAAGAACAAAGCCCACATTTCGTCTAAACCCAAAATCCGAATTGTTCTTGCCTCAGCAAGCATTTTGTGAAGAGTATGAAGCCCATCCATCTCAGAATAATGTCGCTCTAGCTCAAGCAATAGCAGACTCGCTAAGCACACATCGACTGCCTGTTCCTGAACCCACAAATTTCGCTGGTGATCCTTTGAAATTCATAGATTGGAAGATGTCGTTCATGGCACTTATTGATCGAAAACCCCTCCCACCTGGTGAAAAGATGTTCTATCTTAAGAATTACCTCATTGGAGAAGCTTGCAAAGCAGTGGAGGGATTTTTCTACAGAAATTCATAGGAAGCATACCAAAGTGCCTGGGGGGTCTTGCAAGATAGATATGGGAATTCATTCGTACTGCAAAAGGCCTTTCGAGACAAGCTGATGAGATGGCCCAAAATCGGGGTAAATTACCCTCTTGCCTTACAAGACTTCACAGACTTCCTGCAAGGATGTGTTGAGGCAATTCCTCATGTTAAAGGACTAGCCATTCTGAATGACTGTGAAGAAAACCACAAGCTACTAAAGAAACTTCCTGAATGGATTGTACGCAAGTGGAATAGAATTGTGGTGGAAGACCTGGACACATCAGGGGACTATCCCAGTTTCAAACGCTTTACAGAGTTCATGCAAAAGGAAACCAGAATAGCATGTAACCCCATCACTTCCCCACTCTTCATGAATCCGAAAAATGCAGACGAAAGATTTCCCAAGCGAGCTAAGGCTCTCAGTACAAAGGTTGACGTGAAAGATTTCAACTCTAAAAGGCGTGACACATTCATCTCAAAGTCAAGGGTTCCATGTTTTGCCTGTAAAGACGAAAAGCACAACATTGCCCAATGTCTTACATTTGCAGAAAGAACCATAGAAGACAAAAGGAAATTCATTCAAGAAAATCACCTCTGCTTCGGGTGTCTCAAAAGAGGGCATGTCAGTAAAGAATGCAGAACACGGCATAAATGTGGAACATGTGGCCGAAATCATCCGACCTGCTTGCATGAAGAAAGAGATAAAGTATCTCCTAAAGCAATAAAGAAAACCTCCATGGAAGTTCAAGCAAGTCAGGAAGTCCACAAAGTTACGGCCCATGCACTTACACAAAGTTATTCCGCCACTTCCAGCATTGTACCAGTTCTTATTTCTACAGTGGAAAAGCCACTAAGAGAAGTACTTACTTATGCTCTACTGGACACGCAGAGCGATTCAACGTTCATTTTGGAAGATCTTCTTGATGATTTAAATACGACTGCTCAACCTGTGCAGCTTAGGCTCAGCACTATGACAGCTGTTGACACCATCACTCCAAGTAAAAAGGTTTGTGGTCTGCAGGTTCGAGGACTTCAGGCAGCAAACTCTATTCATCTACAGCAAGCGTACACCAGAGACTTCATTCCTGTTGACAAGTCCTATATTCCAACTAAGAGGACAGCGCTGCAGTGGCCACACCTCAAACGAGCTGTGAAATTGGTCTGTTAATTGGATATGACTGTCCATCAGCTCTAGCTCCTCTCGAAGTCATAATAGGTGGTGAAAATGAACCATTTGCACAAAGAACTGAGCTTGGATGGAGTATTATAGGTCTCTCCAACCCACATCTAGACAGACAGGGAAATCAGAGCTTTGTCCATAGAGTTACAGCTAAAGAAATACCTGTCCCATCCACCAATGATGTCTTGAGAATTCTGGAGTCAGACTTCAACGAGAGAGGTTATGAGGATAAGAGTGTGTCTCAAGAGGATGTTCGTTTCATACAGCATCTCAGTGCCAATATCAAACAAAAGGAAAATGGACATTATGAGCTCCCTCTCCCTTTCAAGTGTGTCAGCCGACCCTCACTGCCAAACAACAAAAGGCTGGCAGCTGCTCGCTTGCAGCATTTAAAGAAAAAGCTCAAATCTAACCAGCAATATTGGGAGCACTACAAAGCCTTCATGGAGGATATTATTAAAAAAGGTGATGCTGAACCAGCCCCAGTAATACATGAAGGAGATACTGTATGGTATATTCCACACCACGGGGTGTACCATCCTCAGAAACCTGATAAGCTGAGGGTCGTGTTCGATTGTTCAGCCAAGTTTTGCGGTATATCCCTAAATGACACTCTTCTGACCGGGCCTGACCTAATTAACTCATTAGTGGCAGTACTATGTCGCTTCAGGAAGGAACTAGTCGCAGTCACCTGTGACATAGAAAAGATGTTTCATCAGTTCCACGTCCCTCCAGACGAAAGAAATTATCTAAGGTTCCTATGGTGGGAGGGTGGAGACCTTGAGAAAGAACCTCAAGACTATCGTATGGCAGTTCATCTCTTTGGCGCTACATCATCTTCTGGGTGTGCTAATTTTGGCCTGAAGTACCTGGCGCAACAGCAAAGGGTTAATCATCCATTAACGTCAGAGTTTATAGAAAGAAATTTCTATGTAGACGATGGATTAATCAGCGTTAGTTCAATCAACAAAGCCAAAGAACTGATTATTGATGCTCAAGCACTGTGCAAACACGGAGGTTTAAGGCTTCATAAATTCAACTCAAACAATTAAGATGTTCTCGGCTGCATAGACCCATCCGAAAGGGATATAACGCCTAAGCCTTTTGACTTGAACCTAGAAGCAGCACCAACAGGACGTGTACTTGGCATCCAGTAGTCAACAAGGAACGACACTTTCAGCTTCAACATCAACTTTAAAAATCACCCATCAACTCGCCGTGGTATCTTGTCTGTCATCGCCTCCCTGTACGACCCACTCGGATTTGTCGCACCATTCATTCTACAAGGAAAGTGTATCTTGCAAGAATTGTGCCGAAGGAGCATAGGATGGGATGACCAGCTTCCAGATGATTTACGTTCACGGTGGGAGGATTGGAAAGATGGACTTCAAATGCTTAAGGAAGTCGCTATACCAAGATGTTATCATCCCAATGCCTTCAAAGACATCACCAGAACGGAGCTCCACCACTTCTCCGATGCGAGCAATACGGGATATGGAGCTTGCTCTTATCTTCGTTTCAAAAATGATATGAATAAAGTGCATTGCAGTTTGGTCATGGCAAAGGCCAGAGTTGCACCCACGAAAATCACAAGCATACCAAGATTGGAACTTGCTGCAGCTGTCTTATCTTCAAAAATGAGTGTCATGCTAAAAACAGAGCTTGACATAAAGATCGATCAAGAATTCTTCTGGACAGACTCACAGGTTGTTTTAGCATACATTAACAATGAAGCACGAAGATTTCATGTATTTGTTGCTAACCGTGTGCAGCTGATAAGAGACATAACAGACCCAAGTCAGTGGTATTATATTAACACAACAGAAAACCCAGCTGATCACGCCTCTAGGGGTCTTCATGCCTCTGACATTGCTTCATCAATCTGGTTATCAGGGCCAAAATTTCTGTGGGATCAAAGGGTAAGTCCAACACCGCTCAGCTCTGTCAACCTACTTGTTGGTGACCCTGAAGTTAAATCAGTTCAAACATTCACAACCACAGTTAATATCAGTACAGACATTCTCAGTCGTTTCAGTCGATTTTCTTCTTGGTCAATGCTCTTAAAGGTTGTTGCAAGGATTAAAAGGCTAAACTCAAAACAAAAAGACCCCAGTAATCATGTCACCGTTGAGGAGCGTCAGAAGGCCGCTGAAGTGTTGATCCAACTTGTCCAGCAAGAAGCATTCTCCGAAGAAATAAGAATGATCGAGAAGAGTAACACTCTTCCGAGTTCTAACGCACTGTACCGCCTAGATCCCATTGTGAACAAGGGTCTTCTTCGGGTCGGTGGAAGACTGAGAAAGTCATCGCTCAGTCAAGAAATAAAACATCCTGTGATTCTCCCCAAAGATAGTCACATTACTAAGCTAATTATGTCACATTATCACGCCAAAGTCTGTCATCAAGGTCGAAATCAAACGCAAATGGAGCTTAGAATGAATGGATTTTGGATCATTGGAGGCAGCAAGTCAGTCGCCAAGCTGATACACAAGTGTCTGCAATGCAGAAAACTTAGACGACCGACAGAAGAACAACAAATGGCGGAACTTCCAGAAGAGCGTGTCGAAGTATCGGCTCCCTTTACATTCTGTGGAATGGACTGTTTTGGGCCATTTATCATAAAGAGGGCTCGCAAAGAGTTTAAAAGGTATGGCCTAATATTCACCTGTCTATCATCTCGAGCAATTCATATTGAAATGATTGAAGACTTGACTACAGATGCCTTTATCAGTGCGTTGAGGTGCTTCCTCAGCCTTAGAGGAGCCGTTCGCAGACTTCAGTGTGACCACGGAACCAACTTTGTGGGAGCAAGGAATGAATTAAAGGAATCATGTAAACAAGTTGACACCAAAGTTCTGGCGTCATTTCTCTCCGAGAAACAATGTGAATTCGTCTTTAATGCTCCTTCTGCAAGCCACGCAGGAGGCGTCTGGGAGCGTCAAATACGGACTGTGCGAAATGTACTCAATGCCACACTTCTTCAGTGCCCAGGCAGGCTTGATGATGCTTCACTTAGAACACTTTTCTATGAAGCAATGGCTATAGTTAATAGTCGTCCGTTAACAGTAGATGGCATTAATTGTCCAAATTCCCTTGAACCTCTAACTCCAAATCATTTAATAATGATGAAATCTGATGTCGCACTTCCACCTCCTGGAAAATTTGTCAAAGAAGACATGTATGCTACTAAACGATGGCGCAGAGTCCAGTACTTGGTCGAGCAATTTTGGAGTCGTTGGAAAAAGGAGTATCTTCTTAACATTTCAACACGCCAAAAGTGGCATACTCCTCGTCGAAACCTCAAAGTAAACGATGTTGTAATCATCAAAGAGGATATGCTCCCAAGAAATCAATGGCAGCTAGGAAGAGTGGTTGAGACTATCAAAGGAAGTGATGGATTTGTAAGACGAGTGAAGGTACAAGTAGGAGAAGGAAAACTTACTAACAGATGTGATAAACCGTCCAAACCGACATCATTGAAAGGCCCATACAGAAATTGGTTGTACTTCTCGAAGAAGAGTGACTGATTAATGACTTGGGTGACACTCACACACCAGACCAAGTAATTATTTCTGAAATGCTTTACAGTCATTACTTATATTTATGAAACCGTAAGGCGGTCATGTTTAAGGTTCAAAATCATGCTCTTATTTATGTTCAGTTTGTTCTGTTAATTCTTCATACCATGATTGGTGGGAGTGTAAATGACCGCAAAAAAGGATAATGTCACTTTTAAATTTGTTCCAAGCATGTTACGTGTTTTACCCAGTAGGGGGTGGTAATGAGAAAATAGAGCAGAAAAGAGAAGAGCGAAGATTCATGCTTCTACATAGTGAATGGAGAGAAAATTAAGTTTTATAGTTAAGGATGCCTCAATTCATCTTTTATTTTATTTAGTACCCTTTGGCAAAGCGGAGTGAGGTATGTAAAGTTGATGTATGTTACGTTGTAGTTAACTTCAAGGTAATATGCACCCATTTGTATGTAATGTTATAAGCAAGCTCTGCTTGTTAATAAGTTGTTTCGAACTCTTTATTCATTTCATTGTTTATTTTTTCATCTGTTTTCTTTTTATATAACTGTTCACTTTATCATATTTTTCCGTAAATGAGTCATATTTATTGGTTTTGTTTTTTCCTTTGTGTAGTTTCACGGTGCTACGTAAACAAGAGTCAATGGCGTTCTATACGAACAAAATAAAGAAAGAAGCACCCGTCAGAAACTCTCTGTGTCCTGTTTATTGAGGCCAAAGGGCAGCTACATAATGAACAGGACCGGTGACAAAGGGCAGCCCTGCCGGAGTCCAACGTGCACTGGGAACAGGTCTGACTTACTGCCGGCAATGCGAACCAAGCTTCCTGCTCGGTCGTACAGGGACCGGACAGCCTCAGCAAAGGGCCCCGGACCCCATACTCCCAGAGCACCCACAGGGCGCCACGAGGACACAGTCGAATGCCTTCTCCAGATCCACAAAACACATGTGGACTGGTTGGGCAAACTCCCATAAACCCTCCAGCACCCTGGAGAGGGTATAGAGCTAGTCCAGTGTTCCACGACCAGGACGAAACCGCATTGTTCCTCCTGAATCCGAGGTTTAACTATCGGTCGCATTCTCCTCTCCAGTACCCTGGCATAGACTTTCCGGGAGGCTGAGGAGTGTGATCCTCTGTAGTTGGAACACACCCTCCGGTCCCCTTCTTGAAAAGAGGGACCACCACCCCGGTCTGCCAGTCCAGAGGTACTGTCCCCGACCCACGCGATGTTGCAGAGGCGTGTCAACCAAGACAGCCCTACAACATCCAGAGACTTGAGGTACTCAGGGCGTATCTCATCCACCCCGGTGCCTTGCCACTGAGGAGCTTCCCAACTACCTCAGTGACTTCGGCCCGGGTGATGGACAAGTCCACCTCCGAGCCCTCAGCCTCTGCTTCCTCAGTGGAAGACGTGTCGGTGGGGTTGAGGAGATCCTCAAGTATTCCTTCCACCGTCCAACAATATCCCCAGTTGAAGTCAGCAGGTTCCCACCTCCACTGTAAACAGTGTTGGCAGGGCACTGCTTCCTCCTGAGGCGCCGGACGGTTTGCCAGAATTTCTTCGAGGCCGACCGATAGTCTTTCTCCATGGCCTCACCGAACTCCTCCCAGACCCGAGTTTTAGCCTCCACGACCACCCGGGCTGCAGACCCCTTGGCCTGCCAGTACCTATCAGCTGCCTCAGGAGTCCCACGGGCCAACCAGGCTCGGTAGGTCTCCTTATTCAGCTTGACGGCATCCCTTACTTCCGGTGTCCACCACCGGTTTCGGGGGTTGCCGCCACGACAGGCACCGGAGACTTTACGGCCACAGCTTCGAGTGGCCGCATCGACAATGGGGGTGGAGAACATGGTCCACTCGGACTCAATGTCTCCAACCTCCCTCGGGATCTGGTCCAAGCTCTGCCGAAGGTGGGAGTTAAAGGTCTTTCTGACAGGGGGCTCTGCCAAATTTTCCCAACAGACCCTCACAGTACGTTTGGGCCTGCCGAGTCTGTCCAGCTTTCTCCCCTGCCATTGGATCCAACTCACCACCAGGTGGTGATCAGTTGACAGCTCCGCCCCTCTCTTCACCCGAGTGTCCAAGACATACGGCCGGAGGTCAGATGAAACAACTACAAAGTCGATCATCGATCTCCGACCTAGGGTGTCCTGGTGCCACGTGCACTGATGGACACCCTTATGCTTGAACATGGTGTTTGTTATGGACAAACTGTTGCAAGCACAGAAGTCCAATAACAGAACACCACTGGTTCAGATCCGGGGGCCGCTTCCTCCCAATCACGCCCCTCCAGGTGTCACTGTCGCTGCCCACGTGAGCGTTGAAGTCCCCCAGTAGAACGATGGAGTCCCCGGTCAGAGCACTTTCCAGCACCCCTCCCAGAGACTCCAAGAAGGCCGGGTACTGTGCACTGCTATTTGGCCCGTAAACACAAACAACAGTGAGAGACCTATCCCCGACCCGAAGGCGCAGGGAAGCGACCCTCTCGTTCACTGGGGTGAACTCCAACACATGGCCGCTAAGTTGGGAGGCTATGAGCAAGCCCACACCAGCCCGCCGCCTCTCACCGCAGGCAACTCCAGAGTAGTGGAGAGTCCAGCCTCTCTCGAGGATTTGGGTTCCAGAGCCCAAGCTGTGCGTGGAGGTGAGCCCGACTATCTCTAGTCGGTATCTCTCAACCTCCCGCACAAGCTCAGGCTCCTTCCCCGCCAGCGAGGTGACATTCAATGTCCCTAGCGCCAGATTCTGTGTCCGGGGATTGGGTCGTCGAGGCCTCCGCCTTCAACTGCCACCCAATCCACTTTGCACCGGCCCCTTACGGTTCCTCCCGCAGGTGGTGCCCCCCAACACATGTAACTCAGGGCATTTTAGATGATGTTAGAATATTTGAGCTGGACACTATTCATAATTGTGTGTGTTTAGGTCTTTGTGTGATTTCTCTCTGAAGTACAATCAAAAGTAAAGTGTCATTTTTATTCCTACATATTATTTAACAATGGTCTCCTTACAGCTTCTGCCAAACAAAGCACATTTAAACACTATTAAGTCTTAAACTATGCCTTATCATATGTTCCATATGTGTAAAAAAAAAAGTTGGGTTAAGGTCATGTAACACATCAGTAAAGCACACTTATCAGTTCTTTGTGTTGGACAATACATATATGTGACTCTAAAATACATTTGTAAATCTCTGAATCTGCCTTAGGATCAATAAAGCAAAGATCTAATCTGAGTTAAATTAGATTTGTGTTCAGTCCCACATTAGAGTCAGTAACATTAACAGAGACAAGGCATAGAAACTATATGTTTCATTAAGAACTTAAACTAACCACAGAAAACACTTTGTTATTTTATCTCGTTTCTATATTTGTTCAAATGCAGCTGCATCAGGTGAACTGTAGAAAGGTGTCTGTGTCGAAGCCTGTTCAAAAACACCTGCAGGATATTACCTCGGTGGATGGATTACATCAAACGGCTGTCACTTATGGCTCAAGTTTCTGTTGATAATTCATCTGATTTGAAGAGGAACTCTGTAGTTTTTGTCTCAAAGGTAAAGCTTTATTAATCTGGCTGCTCAGTGGTTGGACAGAGCAGAGCACTGAGGTCAGGTTGTCTTGTGGAGAAGTCCAAAGTGAACTGGTGACACTTGAACGACTAGTTTTAGACTTTGGTGTGAGCTTGGTGATGGTTAACAGTAAAAACACAGCTGTCAAAGTAGAAATGTTTGCAGGTCGTTGCTCGTTGGGCTTTTTAAGGGTTCACTGAGTAAATGTTAGGAATGTGTTTAGAACAAGCAGCATACTGACACTTTGAGAACATTTTCTACGTCTTCTTTGTCTGTTATTGTGTTGCTCTCTACAGTTTGTCTCTGTGTTTGTCCCGACGCAGTGTTGTCTTTAAAAAAGGACCACATCTATCTCTTAACTGACTGCTCTTCAAGACCCAAGTGCTTTAAAGTGAGATGACTTTTTAAATCTGTACTGTCCTGACAGAGTCCTGAAGGTTTGGATGTAAGTCCTTTATAAGACGTCCTGAGAGCGCTTTAAGTGAACCTAAATCAAATGTTCTAGTCTGCTGTTGGTCCCACACACACTCATCTGAGTCCTTTTATTGTTCTTATACAGTCTACACTGTTAAACCAAAGAAATACATGAACACATGCTCCTTTCTCTTCAATAAACCTTTGACAGGTTTTCATGACAATGCTTTAATAATAAGTGCTTCATGTTGACTTTGTCAGAAATATTGGTTTTATGGTCATTTGTGTTTCAAGCCTTTCAAGTGTCACTATTAAAAACTAAATGTTGTGTGAACCGTCAGACACAGTTAATGTTGTGGAGCTGTCTTTTGAAAGAGAACTGATGGATAAAAGTCTGTTTCTTGAGGCTGATGCTAAAGATTAAATGTAAACTCATAAAGTCTAAGGCCTGTGGAAGTTCCACCACAGACCTCACAAGTGCACTTTACTTTTAAAGACTTTTTGGTTTGCTCCACTGAAAACACTTAACCCTGTGTCTAGCTTTAATATCCCATCAGTCCCACAGATGTGTCAGATCATCTGTAAATCCAAAGACTCCAACACTGAGTCCATTCCTACAGTTTTAGTAAAGGCCTGCCTGTCCTTCCTTGTTCCATTAATGACTGACATTATTCACTCGTCCCTGAGTTCTGCCCATGTCCCATCATCCCTTAAATCAGCTGTTATCACGCCAAGTCTCCAAAAACCTGCTGCAGATCCTCCACTAACTTCAACAACCTCCATTCAAGCTCAGATTTACCATTCATCAACAAAATGTTTGAAAAAGAAAAAGTGCTGCATTTCCTAAAAGTAAAAAGTTTTCCTCCTGTTAACGACTCCAGAAAAAAAACATCTAAGAATCAGTTTCTAAGTTCCTTTTTCTTTCTTTCTTGTCCCTGAACGACAAGAGACAAATAATCTGATAATTTTCTCAAACTGAACACTGACAGTTTAGATTGAGACTTTCTCTAGTTTCTCTTCAAAATTCATCTACCTTACACTTAATGTTTTTATTCAACACATGGCTGTACTTACCATTAAAAGACAGACCCCATTCATTTTTTAAAACAATTACAATGACATTTTCTCACCTCACTTCAACAAAAAAAAAGTGTTTTCATTTGTGTTTAGCCTGATTAAATGACTTTTCACTTAAAAGAAAACCCTCTTTTATTAGTTTGTGGAGGAAGTCTAGTGCCCCTCACTTTTCAAGAAAGTCTTAATTTAACCTTTAACCCTGCAAAGAAAGAAAGTGTAGTATCTTACAGACACTTAACAATGTGATCTGAGTTTGAAGGAGTTGCTTTGCCTTCACTCGTATAGAATAACCTGCTCAACTAGTTTTGGCTACTTCCTGTTGCGTCACATGATGTAGAAATGTGTAAAAAAAACAGTTTACAAAACAAACATACTAATTTATTTATTTTTTGTGTTTCTATTGTTTATTTCTTATTATTCTTATTATTTTTATCTTTTTCTGCCAAGTTTGTTCTTTGCTTTTGTGTCATTTCTGTAAAGCTCCAGAATATTCAGTACAGCGTACTCTATAAATACATTTTCTTCTTCAGTCATAAAACGTCAACACTGCCCCCTACAGCCACAGACCAGTCACTACAGCTAAAAATAAAATAATAAAATAAATCTAGAGTAAAGTTTACATCAATTAAAGCAAAACCTGATTAAACCAAGACCAAAGCCAATAAAAAGGCCTACAACCAGGAAATAAACCAAGAATAAATCAGAACTAAACTACCATTGGTCTAAATCAAGAGTAAAGCAGGTCTAAAGTCAGAACTAAACCTGAACTAAACCCAAACCTTATTAAACACAAACTACAGGTTGATTAAATCCAGTCCAAACCTGATTAAAGCAGGACTAAAGCAGGTTTGAACAAGGCCTAGAACCAGGAAGAAACCCAGGACTAACTCAGGCCTGAACTAAATGTGGACTAAAGCCAGACTAAAGCAGGTCTAAAGTCAGAACTAAAGCCAGGACTAAAGCCAGAGCAGAGTGCTGTTGAAAAGAATCAAACTGGTCAAACCTGAGTGAATCCAAAGTGTCCAAAGTGTCCCAGAGAAAAGTGTGCGACTGAAGGAAAAGACTTGTTTGTGTGTTTCTTCCTGGAGTGACTCAGAGACACACCTGTGTTGGCTGCAGGCCAGGTGGGAGGGGCTGCAGTGGGCGGGGCTTCACACTGACTCCACAGGTGACAGGAGGCTGCTGGCTGAATTCTGTGCTTGTGTACGGCTCATTACCTGTCACCTTTGACCTGCAGCAGAAGGAAGAAATACGTACATATGACTAATGCAGCTGAGACTTGTGTGTGTGTCTGGGCTGCAAAGACACTAGATTACAGCACGTCCAGTCACTGATGAGACAATGCTTCATGTTTTTAAATGATCCCAATGGCTCACTTCAAGTGTATTTTGCTGTAAAACATGAAAACAGACATTATACAGTATATGTGAGCGCGGGGAGCATCAAGTGTTTTGAATGTGGACACGTGGGACATAAGTGTGCGTCCTGTCCACACAGAGAACTCCAGAGTGCCTGAGCGGGGAGGGGCTGATGAGCAGGACCAAAGTGATAATCCCTCTGCAGTTGGTGTGGCTCAGTCAGAGGCCAACATGTCAGAAAATACAAATACAGTGGCGTTAGAGATTAATGAGCAACAGTCGAACCAGGGACTTTGTTAGACCCATCAAGCCCTTAACTGCATTCATTCAATTATTTGGTTATTCACTTTTCTGCATTGGTCAAGGCACGTAGCGTTGCTATGGTTACCAGCTATGTATTGACGGTGAATATTTGATTTATTAAAGAGGACAAAGTAAAAGCAACAGTTGTGTTCCAGTTAATGGGGCCTGACTCAGTTCAAAGAAGTGGTTTGCAGCAGGTTCCTGTTCTGCAGCACAATAAGAAACAAGGGCTTGACACAAGACGACAGAGAAACACACTCCTGTATCACATCCACACAGAGGCCTGTTCAGGGCCAGGCCTGTCACTGCTCACAATAGAAACTGTCTGGGAGCCTTTTTCAACTGTGTGGGACAACTTATTGTCCTGATGTGGAAGGAATAGTGTCCCACACTTTTGTCAAATTGTGAGAAAAGGACTTTTGCCCAGAATAGTTTTTAAAAGCCAGGACGCATGATCTTGTGATTGGGTCATGTCCAGTGTTCACAGCCGAGAGGACAACACTCAGAGCTGGGGACAGAGAGTTGTTTTGATCTGAAAATAAACATTAATGTGTGATACTTTCTGTTCTTTGGGAACGTGAGAGCATTTGTCTTTGAGAGACATTTGTCCTGAGAGACAGTGCTGTACAATGATGAACCCAACCAGGAGGTCTCTTCTGGAGCTTGTAGGCTCTGTTCTAGAGTATGGACACTGGCTCTAGGACATCATTAGTGCTGAGAGTCCAAATGGAAAGACAGTATGAGATGGTTGATAGGATTACAGCAGTAGATCTGTTTCAGATCCTGAAAGTGACAGGTCAGATGTGATTGTGTTGTAAACATACAGTGTTTGCTGTTGTTTCTTTGTTAGGTTCTGACTGTGCTCTCTGTAGAAGAGATGAGAATCCAGGAGCACACCAACATATTTATAGGTTGGTGTCGTAGAAAGTGTTGGATTGTCCAGAACGACTGTATTTGACCTGGATAAATGCTTCCTGTGTGAGTGAAAGCACATGCTTCTGTCTTCTTTACACTGATTGTAAGATGCTCTCCAGATTTTGAAGATCAGGTGACACTTTAGAACTGATGCTATTTGGATTTGGATCAGAGTGGAAGATGACACTGTCATGTGCTCACAGTAAACATGTTGAGTAATTACAGACCAGGTTTGGACAAAAGACATATGGACAGTTAGTGAGCAGCTTGTTATTTCTGACAGATTCCATTCATTGATTTTAGAGAAGTTTCTCCATTCTTTTTGAAATGACTGAAGGATTGGTCTATAGTTAGAAATGTGTGTGTGTGTGTGGGGGAGGTCATCAGTTTTAAATCTTGGGAGGATTTGAGCAGTTTTCCAGGTTGAAGGGAACACAGAGAGCCTGACACAAAGATGAATCAGACGATGTAAAAGATGTTCAGAAAGTTCATGTTGAGCTCATTTGTGTCATAAGAATGTGAGTTGTTTAGGGAACGTAAGGTCTGACACATGTCCATCTGTGAGAGTTCTGTAAATGTCAAATGTGATGATACTGATGAGTTTGTGCCAAAGGCTTTGAGGCTGGACACTTAGAAGACACTTCATTTACACATGTCACTAAAGAATCATTAAAAGTGATTTTTTTAATATTCAGTCATGAGTACTCCATTGAAGTTCATCTGAATTTAATTTGAGTTGTTCTTTTTACATTTGACGTTTATGTTTTTAAATGTTTGCAACAGCATTTTAGGATTTGAAGCCTCTTGAGTATTTGATTTAGAAAAGAATCCATTTTAGTTTTACACAATGCAACAGATACTTATTTCTAATTGACATTAATTGTACTTTTTTTTCCTGGGTTTTAGATGTTTTAGATGTTTTTCAGAGTTAAATCTTTCTGCTTGAGAAGTTGTAGTATTTCTGAATTGAACCTGTTCTGACTATGTTTTTTGGACAGAGATGATTTTTTGACGTACTGTTTCTATTTCTGTTTGGAAGTTTGATAAGGTTTGTTCTGGATTCATTAAGGATCTTTCATCTTTCCAGTCGCTGGAACTGGTTTTGAAATAGTTTTTTTTCACACTTGGACGACGTGCATGTCCTTTAACAGTTGTGTATTTGTTTCTAATCGTGTCGACACGAGAGTGGTCAGAGAATGCTGCGTTTATTTCTCCAGAATATTCAGACTTGTTCAGTGATTTGTGAAAATAAGGTCAATGATTGAGCTGCGTGTTTTTCCACTTCTTGTAGCTCCTTCATTAAGTGACTAAGACCAAGCTTTGAGGCAGAGCTTTGAGAGACTTGGATTCAAATCGTCCAGAAACACAAGCTCTTTTGTCTTTGCTGCTTTTCTTCGACTGGAGATCTGAGACAGGAAGTATTTGTCTTATTGTTTGGACCATTAGATGTTACGATGAGGCTAATTGAATGTTGATGTGTCAAATCCAGGACCAGTTGCACTGACTGTGTCTGTTTTGATTTTTGTTAAAGCAGGCACATATTTTTGATTGACATACAGGACAACTCCAACAGTTTTTCCATTTGGGTTTTACAATAGAGTCAATCCTTTACAATTGAGAGGAAGGAGTGAGGGACAGCAGGAGTAAGCCAAGGTTCAGAGACTGTCTTTATGTGTTCCTTTGTTTGAGCATCGTTTTAAATTCATCCACTTTGGGGACAAGGCGACGAGAGTTTAGATGCACATTTGAAATCCTCTTACTTCTCGAGCTGAACTAATGTGGTTGTCTTTTTAAAAGTGGTGCTCTCTGAGTTTTTCTTGATGGGACTTTGGTGAGAGAGGAAGAGGAATAGATGTTGTAGTAAAAGTTCATTGGGGAAAGACAGGTGCTGGGTCTGAGAGAGTGCAGTGCTGCAGCTGTAGGACTGGGCCGGATGTAAAAAGACAAGGATTATTAAGACCAGAGTCATATCTATAAAAATACAGAAAGAATAAGATAAAAGTGTAGGAGTCAGGCCCAGGATTAAGTTCAACATTTCCTATGAATAAGAATAAAACCAGGACTTAGATTGTCTTCTACCCAGAGCTGAAATATGAAAGCACTGAGATTAAAGTTTTAGAAGAAAATGGCTCCAGATCTGGTCGAGGCCAAGAGAAAGGCTTCCAACTAAAGTTAAAGTGGAAATTGAGAAAACAGGTTGTATAATAGGTCCCTTTACTATTATTTTGTGATCAAGGCTTTAAAAACTAGAACTAGTGTTGTGTAAATGAAAGAACACTCACAGTGTAAGTGTCAGTCCCATTTATTAAAGCACAGGCCCAACTATTAAGTCAGATGAAGCTGCTTTTGCTGCTGGCCTCATGAGGTGCTCAGCTCCTAAATCTCTAACATAGACTCTCCTGCTGTTCAACAGAGAAAATACACTCTTCAACACAAACATCAGCTGAAAAAGAACAAGACTCAACTCAAAGACTGATGTTTTTATTTATTATACTTGAACTTTTCATTCAAAATTATAGAGCCCTCTTTTCAGGATCAATGGAAAAGTCCAGATGGGATTGAAAGGACTGAAGGAGAAATGGTGAGTGAAAGTTCATTCTTAAGTGTCATTATTGAACACTAGCTCAGTGTGAAATCCCACAGAACCTACATAAAGTCACAAATGTTCAAAAGTCCAAAATCAAACGTGTTGTTGATTCAAAGGCCCTAAACATATTGGAGCAGTCTCTAATAGAGCCACACATGACATATTGTAGAGATCTGGGAAATAGAGACAAAACAACAATAAAACCAAGTGTTCTTGTGCAAAAAGCTGCTTTAAGAATTATAAATCCAACAGATTGTCATCAGCAACAAACAAGCTGTAATCATATAGAAGCTGGAAAATGCTAACAGCTCTTGTCTTGTGTTCCAAACATCACATTGTGACATGAAGCTGAAGAGATGAATAAATGTGAGGGACATGTCTGACACTGAGCTCATTAACAGAGAACATTAGTCAAGTTGATTTGTACAACGTCAGTGACTAAAGTGCTGTACCGCACACATCCAAAGAATCAAAGAATACAAGCACCTAACATTACTGAAGTGACCTCTGACCTCCTGTTCAGTCCCTGTCAGGAGTCAGGCTGCAGTTCTCTGTGCTCCCTGTAGGCGGCGCTCAGAGTCCTGCTCCAACCCTGAACAGAGACAAGTGGAAAAGTCCAACTGTGGTGAAGGAGCACTCTCAGATTCATTTTCACACAAATATATTTGTGATGTTTTATTTGATCAAAGACCTGAGATCAAAGTGAATAAAGCCTTTTGCAGAAGATCAAAGCCTTCACAACATCAGCAGCTGTCAAACACAAAAGTCACGCCCCCTGGAGGTGGAGCAGTAGAACTACAGCTGTAGGTCACTGATGGAAAGACTTGAAATCCACACAGATCACATTCATGATCATAAAAAGTGAGGCTCAAAATGAAAATGACTCTTTACATTTGTCTCTGAAACTAAGCTCTTCTGAAACGAGCTGAACGTTTGAGTCAACAACTGTCTTCAGTGAAAACCTCAGAACTCTTTTAGTTTGTGTGAGAACAACTCCTTTATGTCCATCAGGGGGCGCTGTCCTCGTATAAACCTGTGTCTGACAATGATTGAGAAGAATTCAAGTGAAAGAGCTTTATTTCCATTTCCTGCTCCTCTTTGTTTCTTTATAAAAGTCACACATTTGTGGAGTCATAAATAAATCTAATGTAAATGTAGATGAATAAACAGTAACAGAAGGAAACAGAAACACTAAAACAAACTCCAACGTCTCTTTGACAAAAGTCTGATGTGGTCAAAGAAGCACAGCAGTGCGTCACCAGCAGAGGGCGCTGGATGGGACTTTTGGGAGAATCTGGGACAATAATGAGAATGTTCTGGTAGATGTTGCTGCTGAGGCTCTGACGGCTCTGACACAAAACTCTGAATCATAAAGTCAAAGTTCTGGAGCAAACTCACTGAAGACTTCTGACAGATGCACTTTAATTCAGACAAATCCATCTGGAGTCTTTCTTTGTCTTTGTGCAGAATATTCAAAGGTCAGAACAGAGCTGGAATAAAGCTGGTTCATAAAAGACATTATTAACCATCCTCTGAGGCACATTTTAGACTCAGACTCAGATTGTGCTCAAAGCCCCGACATCTGCTGCTTCTGTCCCGACTATGAGCTCCTACTAATGCTCCTCCAGCTGCTGTCTGTGGAGGTTCTCACTCATCCAGGTCATGAACAATAAAGGAAGGCCTCTGGACATGTTCTTTTGTCACTTCTTGAATGTCCAATAAGTGCAACTGACAGTGACATTTTGGACCTGCCTTGAAATGATGGATGAGAATTTACTATGACTTTTATTTTTATTTAAATTTAGTGTGTACATATAGAATATTATATCAATATAAAAATGGAAATGCTTACTGTAAGAACAATCTCTAAAGAATATAAGAATTCTTCCACAGCACGAGGACACAGAGTTTCTCAGAGAGTGGAACAAAGGTCCTTCTCCTGAAGCTGATGTGGTGCTGAGAGAACAGACATGTGGAACAGAGTTCTTTTTCAAAAGGGACTAAACCTAGTGTTAAGCTTGGTGCAGGCCACAGTGAGATACGATGGGAGTAGAAGACAGGAAGGAAGACCACAATATACACTCTAGAAATCATTTTGAAATAAAAAAAGAGACATTAATTGGCTCATGGTTCAAAGTCTTTATCTGACAATAGAAAAAAGGTTGTTATGGTTCATGCGTTCACAAAGACAGTGTTATTTAAACTTTCTGTTAGGCCTCAAATCATATTTGTTCAAAATTGATGACATCATGTTTAAATCAAATATATTTTTTGTCCCAAAGGGAAATTTGTCTCAGACGCAGTGCCACAGCAGCAGCAGAACATACAGTACACCAACCAACAAGAAAAGTACAAACGTATATGTACAACATACATACAACATACATACAGCAACAGTACTGTAACCTTCAAAATCTGTGCAAATACAGGATATATATCGAATAAATAATTTCACTGGCTCTAAGCAAAAGTCATTCGAGAAAATTAAACCTGAGATCAGCTAAAAACATACATATGATAAAAATAAATAAGTAACAATAAAAGGCCGGCCCTGAGAACAGATCAGAATGTGCCAGAAAATAAAAACAAGTAAATCAGCGAGCCTCCTTATTAAGCAGAGTAATGGATGTAGGAATAAAGGAGAGCTTCAGTCGGTTAGTTTTCCATCTGTAAGCTCTGTACCTTCTGCCTGAGGAAGAAGCTCAGACTCTGTAAATAAACTGTGAGAGGGATGGTTAAGAATCTTGTGAGCCAGTCTGGACACAGTGCCTTCGTAGATGGACTGCACAGAAGGCACGTCTTTTTGGCCTAAATGTTAAATATAAAGCCTGCCAGAAACTTGGAAAGGTTTAGAGACAAAACCTTTTTGTGATCACAGCCCCAAGGTCACGGCTGTTCCTATTTATTGAGTTTTGCTGACCTCTGACCTGTGACCTTTGTGAGCCAAAAGTAGCAACAGTTCTATTTAAGTAAAGAAAAAGAGCCCATTAGTTATAAAGTCACATTAATCCTGACAAGAACCTTAAAGCTCACCAATGCAGCGTCTGAGCACAAGGCCTGCCTGTGTCCCGGCCTGTGGACCAAGGCTTGGTTGGTTTGAGGACATTGAGTCTAGAGACCTTGTTGGAAACGTCATTTGAGGAGTCGGTCGGGCAATCGTTGGAGCTGTTGTTGGAGCCGTGACCCTCGACGCGTTGATGACCTTTCCCACTTCACAGATCACTGCAGGAAGTGAGACAAAGACAAGGGACATAAATAAAGCTCCGTTTAAATTTTGAGGGTCTTCTGCTCAGCTTTTAAAGAAAAAGCTTTATTCATGAGGAGTTCAGAGTCATTCCCAAATTTGTATCACTCACACTTGTCTAACATCTTTTAAATTACAACATTTAGTTAATACTAAAACTGAAAAATGCACAGTTTCTCAAGTTAATCCTTAAAGAGCGATCTAACAGACTAAAATCAAAATATTAAATTAATATTGTTTAAAAGTAAAACAAGCATGTGTTTCCAAAGACACCTCTATTATAAAGAACTGTAGACTAGACTGAGTGGAGGACAAATCATTTTAATTGCTGTGTCAAAAGATCTGAGCATGCTCATTGAAAACTTAGACATAGTCCCAAAAGTGAACCTGGTGGAGCCTTTTCTGTCACTCTCTCAGTTCCTGAAATGGATCAGTGCACCAGGATTTTACTGATGGCTCCAGCCCAGACCTGAACTTTATTAATCCATGTTTGAACTTTAAGAGGCGCAGGAGACGAGCTTAAACCAGTGAAACTCACCTGTTACTAAACTCCTCAGGTCGAGTCGAATAGTTGGAGGAATGCTGCTGTCCGTGAGCTGCTCCTGAGCTCACAGCGGGACATGGCGCTCCACTTCAGAAAAACTGGGCACCAACACGACCAGAGCCAACACCAGCAGCGGAGCAGGATTCATCTTCTGCTCAGAGACACACCAGAAACAAATCAATGTTTCACACTCTGTTAGTTGTGTGCAGTGTTTGTAATGTCTCACATTTTGGAGAAGAATCCAGCCATGTTCTCATGACTTTGTCGTGTACTTTTATTGCTGAAACAAAAGAGACAGAAGCACATCATTAAAGGTTGTCGGTTTATGAATATGCAGCTTTAAGTGAGTTTCACTGAACACATTTGAGATTGGAACAATGTTTTGTGCTCGTGCTTTGATCAGAATATGAAGCAGCTGCTGTAATTCCAGTCTGCCACTAGATGTCACTGTTGTCAAAGCTTCAAATCCTTTTTGGTCCGAGAGGAAAGAAAACCTAAATGCTTCACAAAGTTTTATTCTTCCATCACTGATTACTCCAGTGTTGCTTTTTGAATAAAAAAAAATAAAAAAAAAAAAAGTCTCAAATTGCATTAAATAACAGAATAAAACACACCAATAATAGTGAGTAAATCTAATAAAGTGATGACCTGTTTGTTCTTGTTCCTCTTGCTTCAGATCCTGTCAGGTTCTCTCAGAATTTATACTCTCATGATTAGTCATGTGACTCACCTGTTGACTCGTAGTCACTCCTGCAGAAATGTGAGAAATTCCAAAGGCTTCAGATACTTTTTCGTGCCACTGTATGTGTTCTGATCGATTGGAATAGATCTGATTCAAGTTTCAGACCAACTCCAAACTCATGTAGGGTTAGGGTTTGTTGAAGGGAAAATGATGATGATGTGATTAGCAGCAGCCTAAACACAGCTCTTGAGACAGAATTGTTCTGTCAGTCACACGGTCACTTCACAGTCGGCTGCTCACTTTCTATTTTTTCCATTTATTCCAGTGAAGAGACTTGCCATGTTTTAAACTCTCATCTCCAACACTTCAATTCCAGAAACAACTCCTGCACTAACCTGAAGACCACCTGTGAACAATAGATCTTTTACTTTGAGTCCACACATCTCGTCACAAGAAGGATGTGGCTAAATGAACTCTTTGTGGTTTTAGTCGGTCCAAAAGAAAACCAGGTAAAACTTGGTTCAAGAACAAAAAGAAGACCAATGGCTCTCATGAACTATACCAAACAAAGACTGATGTTTTTATTCAAAGTGAGAGTTTAATGAATACAAGCTGAATGTCCAGATGGTCTGTTACACAGAAGGGCTTCTTCAGGAAATGAGGCTCATATGTTTTAAACAACGACAAGTCTTGTATGAACAGCTTTTTCTGGTTTAGGCACAATTACCTTCACTTTGTCAAAAAAATCGTTCTCTGTTTTACACTTTCTTAGACCAGGACTAGACCAGGACTAGACCAGGGCTAGACCAGGACTAGACCAGGACTAGACCAGGACTAGACCAGGACTAGACCAGGACTAGACCAGGGCTAGACCAGGACTAGACCAGGACAAGACCAGGACTAGACCAGGACTAGACCAGGGCTAGACCAGGACTAGACCAGGACTAGACCAGGGCTAGACCAGGACTAGACCAGGACTAGACCAGGACTAGACCAGGGCTAGACCAGGACTAGACCAGAACTAGACCAGGGCTAGACCAGGACCAGCTCTGGTCTAGCCTGGTCTAGTCCTGCTTTTGGTCTGGTCTAGTCCTGGTCTAGTCCTGCTTTTGGTCTGGTCTTAAAGGACTTAAAGTGAGAATAAAATGTGGCTTAACTATTCAATAATGACAATAACCTGTGCAGTATTTATTCTGACTCTTGTCTCTCAGGAGAAGATGGATCCTGGTCCGGTCCTGGTTTGGGCCGTGTTTGTTTGTCTAGGGCCATGTCCCGCTGTGGGCTCAGGGACCTGCTCGGAGGAGTCGTACAGCTGCCCTCAGGACTGCAGAAGAGCAGGGACAGGACTCAGTCTGCCCTGTTACTTTTATAAATGCCACTGGTCCACATCAGAGCAGCATCAAACTTTAACATCAAAATATGTATTAAATCATTTAATAATTAGATCACATCTATGGTTTCTCTAAATGAAACTGGGCAGAATACGCCCCTTTTTAAAGTATTTCCAGACTTTTAAACTGGGACACACGCAAAAAAAAAAAAAAAAAAAAGTCTGTTTAGAACAATGGTAATTCAATTGTTTTATCGACAGAAAACGCAAAACAAATATGATTGCATTTGAACTTTTTAAAGGAAACAAAAGCTTCAAAGAACCAGGAGCATTTGAAAAGATAATGTCTTAATGAAGACAAAAAGTGACGAAAGTCCATGAAAAGCTGTTTGCTGCAGTGGTGTTTGTTAAAATGGGGACAGTAGTGTTCAGAACTGGGATATTTGAGTGTTTTCACAGATATTTGGGACGGGGGGGTTAAAGTGGGACAGTCGAAATGTTTAATTTAAACTTTGATTAGTGCTAAAAGAGAAATGACATAAACCTGGTTTAAAGGTAAGTTTTTGGTAAAACTTTGTTTACAGCAAAGCTTGGACTTGTAAGTATTTGGTTAAATGCTTGTTGGTACAGAGCACCAGCAGACAGTCTTTTCTTTCATTGTGAAGAAGAAATGTCCCATAATCGTCACTTCCACTGACTTTACGATCTGACGGCTTAAGCCCTACTGCTTATGCCACTGTCCTGTTTTCACCTAAGTTTGGTGACCTTTGACCTGTGTTATGTTTTGTTACTTTGGACCCTATCGGCCTGTGTCTGTGTCCTTTTCTGTTGCTTATCATTCTGGTGTTAATTCTGATCAAAGGGAGGACTCTCTATCGTACTTTAGCACAGCACCAAGGTCACTTCCTCCTGTCGACTCACAATGGAATGAGTGTAGTTTAAGCTCAGCAGGAACAGGACTGACGTTGTGTTGGTCCACGAGATATGATGTGACTGTGAAGTAATCTTTTAAAATGTGGCAGTGTTGCATTAAACAGATTTGAACAAGTGAATAAATCCTGGTGTGTGTTCATCTGTGAGCGACGAGTACAGTCCTGTACTGCTGCAGTGAAGAAAATGGCTTCTCAGCAGAAAACTCCAAACAGAAATACTGAGAGGGACTTTAGAAAACTCAAATGTATGTCACAAGTTCTGCACCTTTAAAAAAGTGTAGCCAGAGAATGGACAGGAAGTAAAAAAGTAGAAACCACTGTTGATTCAAGACTTGTCCAAGGTTTTCAGAACAAGTTTGTCAGTTAAGCTCTGAGGCTCTGTGTCCATTTATGAGTCTGTAAAAGAAAGGGTTTATTTCATAGAGGTACAGCTGTTTCTAGTCTTACCTTGTGCTTTCATTTGACCCGCTGCATGTTTGAACCAGTAATGTTGTAATACTGACATTTATGTTACTAATGTTACTTATGCTCACAGTGGGACTTATTGTTTGCATTATATTGAGATTGACTGATTAATAAACTCTGTGATGATGATATTAATGCAAGGCTTGGTGTGTATTCAGTCGACAGTGCTGTTCCTTTTGCATAAGTTGAACTCTCTGTGAATTGTTGTACTGTTTTGTTCGTGACAATAAATCCATTCTATCTTTTCTATAAAGGAGCAGAAGTTGTGACATGAAACAGTCAGGGCCTAAAAGCGTCTCCTTCCTCTGCAGCTCTGTTCAGCTCAGACCTGGTTTGACTGAGCGCTGCACGCCGAGCCTAAACCTGTGTCACTTTGACCTCTGTGTAAAACCAGCCTCAGCGTCTTTCGTGAAACATAAACTTATAATTTGAATTACGAATCACAAAATAAACCTGTTCCTTGAGTTTGGGTCTGGACTTTGTGGAAACGCGGCTCAGGCAGGTGTTGGGACAGTGACTCAACAGAAACCCTCAGAAACATCAGACAGGCTCCTATTACCTTTAAACACAACCATTGTCTTTTGTTTCTGTGAAACATTTATGGCCCTGAAGGTGTCTTTGTAAAGGTTGTCTCGGTTTATATTTGCAAAGCTTTCAGTCGTTGTTATTACACAGTGTGGTTATAAAGGAGGTAATAAGACACTAGTACAAACTGTATTTTCCTCAGTTTAACTCGGTTTTAATGGAATCTAACTGAGTGTCCTTGAGCAAGACACCCACCTTGCCTCCAGTGTCTGTGGCTCTGGTGAATGTGTGAGTCTGTAGAGGTAGGAGAGGTTATAAATACTAGGCCACATTAATCTGAGGACACCTCCTCTGTTCAAAGAGGGCTTTTCTATTTGAACCTCTCTCTCTTACACCGTCTGGCCTCTCTGGACAAAATGTATACATTGCTGTCCTCAAAGGAATGCCCTTTTACTTTGATGACCTGGATGACTGAGAACCTTCACAGATCATTTAAAGTGCTTTGGGCCTCGAGAAGGGAACAACAAAGCACTAAATAAATGCACACCATTTACATTTATGTAAATAATACAGGATGAGTTATTGCACCTTTGATAAACAAGACAATAGCCAGGGTTCAAAAATACTTATCATTTATATTTATAGTGAGTCTTATGGTTCAATGTATTTTATTTGTTGAAGGCAGGCCCGGATTGGCTAATCGGGAGCACCGGGAATTTTCCGGTACGTTTATTTGGCCGCGAGAGCCGTTGTTGTCATGGGACTGGGTTGAAATATATTTTTAAAAATTATTATTATTATTACTTTACCGCAGCCGTACTCTTTTTACTTATTATTTTACAGCAGTTCCACTCTTTTATTTAATATTTTCTCGCAGAGTGCTGCCTGCAAGACAATGATGACGTTTTGACTCCTGGCCCGCCCCTGACACGGCCCCTTTGCAAGTTGCTCAAAATAATAAAAAAAAGTCACATATAAAAATGGATAACAGAAAGCGCAAAGGCGGCACTGAAAAGGCCAGAATAAATTAAAAAAAGCTTTGGAAACTGACACGGCCAAATGTTCAAAGCTGAGCATTTTCTCAACAAAACAAACGGAGACGACGAGGCGGGTAAGTAAGCTAACGTTAAGGTAGTTAGGAGCAGTGCGAGATGCTAGCGACCGTGCAAAACAACGTCGTATGTAAACCACCGTTCATGTATCAAAGTTTTCTTGTAGCTCTTCAGCAGCAGCCGCCTCTAGTACCATTTGCTGCCAACAGTGAAGAGCGAGGCCCAGAAACGTCCCCAAGCACCAGTCATGAGCCCAACACACCAGAATGGGCAGGTAGGATTGTCATTCAGAAGAAATAATAGTAATGAAGAGCCCTGCTCAATAAAAATCATTTTCTTACTTGTTTCCAGTTCAAATATCTAAATATTCTTAATTCAAGATACATTTACAAGTGAAATGGCTGAGAAATTATGTCTGGTTTTCTGGAGAAAAAACAAACCTAAAAATTAAGTGATTTTTTGTTGTTGCTTAAAAGCTAAAACTAAAACAATTATTTTTCTTACCCCATTGGACTGGAAACAAGACAAAAATACTGTAGAAAACAATGTGCCTATTGCAGACTTATATTCTTAGGTTTTCATTTTATTATTTTAATATAGTCAGTCGGGAACTAAAGTGGGCCGGTCTAAGGCATGAAACTCCAGGGCTGAAAATGAGTCCCAATCCGGCCCTGGTTGAAGGCGTTCTGAGACAGAGAAATGTGAACCAAAGAGACGTGTATTTGAACTAATACCACTCTAAACCTGATCTGTGTCTTTGCTCACGTTTTCTTCAGCCCTGCTTCAAATATTAATAAAAAATACTAAACGTCTGAATCAGGGTGAACATAACAATATTTATGTTATATATTGACTTATTCTACGACTATAATAACTTGGACAAAGCAATAAATCTTTAAAACCATGTCATCTTCATCAATATTTAATATTATGAATTTATGCACTTTAAGGATTTAACAAAGATGTTTAATGTCAATCAAAGGAGATAATAAATGTGACCAATTTAATAAATGACGGTTTTGGAAACATAAAAGGACGAATTTTTTTGGAATTTCTGTTTTTAAATAGTTCAGAAAATCCAAATAATTCAAGTTATTTGAGTTTTTAGTTTTGGACATTGTCAAATATCACTTTATTTTAAGCCTGTGCTGCTCACTGTGTTGTGGTAAAGCTGCTTTAGCTTCAGAGCAGCTCAATAATCTCCAGAAACCTCTTTAGAGCCATGTTTGATGCACTGGTTTAGGGAAGTAGCAGGACATGTCTCTGTAGTGTGTATTCTTTTGGTTTATGGTTCAGAGGATTTCAATGTGTTTTAACAAAACTCGTGTGGAGTGTATATTATATTAAACCTGCTTTATTATAGACAGATAAAACTAAAAACGATCCAAAATATACCAGATAGCATATATCTGGGTGAATAGAGCGGCGCATAGTGGTGCACTCCATTTCAGGTTCAATCACCGTTCACTCAGTTGCAGCTCTGGACAGTTAGCTGCTCAACTGCTTTTCTCTTTCTGGACTCGCTGCTGTTTATTTGTTCCTTGGGTTGTGGCTGTCACTCAGTGTGATTACTTTTGGATTGTTCTGAGGGGTTACCTCCGTCAGTACTGCTGCAGGGGCGAGCTGTGTTAACACCCTTCATTTATTTTACCGAATGGACAACTGTGTATTTATATTGTAAACTAACAAACTGTAGCTCTTTTAAAGATTATTAGACCCTTTTTTAGAATTGGTATTTTATTATTGTAATAAAGCGAACAGCTTTTACTCTATAAAGGTTTTATTTGTTTGTTTGTGCCACTCGACATAAGTAAATACTGGAATCTTACTGGAATAAGTGAATCTGTGCGTGTCCTTGTTTCCATAGTATTCTCTGGGTGAAATTCCCAGAGTGGCGTTGTTGGCTTTTATCATCATTATACAAACTCTTAAGTGTCTAAAACATCTCACAGTAGCAAAATAAAACTCGTCACACGTCAAACAGATCAGGAGCAGAATACTTTATGGAGAGGTCACACCCAGGATGCAACAGCTTCTTCAAAACAAAACCAAGGAAAACATTCAACAATAGGATTGACTTTTTTTGAAGAAACATTCCTTTTTTAGTGAAAAATATGCAGCTGCTGGTTCTCTTTAGTGAAGAATAGAACACTGCACTTACACTTGACAGAACAGAACATGTCACACCTCAGTTCTTCAGACACTCTTTTTTAAACCTCAGTATTTCTAAAATCCTTCAAAGGCTCTGAGTTAGTGCTGTGTGCATTATGTTCATATTTTCACAGAATCCTACAGACATTTTCACTTCCAAAGTGGTTGTTTGTGTAAATGTAATGGCGACTCCTTTTGTCGCTGGAGGGGCCGAGGACGGGCCCTGTGCGGCCTGAACAGATTCACACCGAGTCCCAGAATGAATGTTTGTGACGTTTATTCACGTAACTGCTCAGTTGAGACATGAACACAGTTATTAAATGCATCGGATGGTAATGTTAGACAACTCTAGTGTCAACAAATACTACGACTACCCCTCCCCCCTCTCTCCTCCTACACCTGAGTGACAGTGAGTGAAAACTACTGACTGTCACCGCCTACACCCACGTGACCCACGCATCACCCTGGCAACCAGACAAAAGCTATCCATAGACAAATAGTATATCATTCTGGCTCCTACAGTAAATGCTGTTCTATTGAAATAAAAAGACCATATATTAATGTTTTTTAGACATTTTTATTTGTCATATTGACAAAATGTTGGACATATTTATTGTCGATCACAGGAACTGTAAATTCAAAAATCTCTTTATTATATATATATATATATTATATTATATTATATTATATATTATAATTATATTATTTATTATACATCTGTGTAGAACAAAAACTTACAGAAATAAATATTCACACATTCCACTTCCTGTTTCCACATTTCATCAGCTCTTATCCTCAGCTGCCGACTGTGACCTGGAAACTTTTATTTCACTGTTAAATGTGCGACTTAAACAATTGGGTACAATCAAATGTAATTATAAAACATTATATAAGGCTTAAGAATCTTGTAAATAAACAGACACATGCATTGTGTTGGTGTGATAGAAAACAAAGCAAGCAGTGCCTAAAACCAAACAAAATCAGTAGAAAACAAGGTTCTTCTCTGGAAACACCTCGCTATAGAGAATAAAAACAATCCTCTGACCAAACAGTCTGAAGGGCTTCAAAAATACAAATAAAAAAATAAATATCTGAGTGGAGAATGAAAAACATGTCCACACAAGCAGCAGAACAGACACCATTAACTTTATATGTTTTAAGTGATAACTGCATCTGGACTCAGACAGAGCCCTGAACAGGTTAGTTTAGTGACAGTGTTGACCCGTATAGAGACTAAAAGATAAGCTCTACCTTCAGATGCAGCACATATCAAACTATATATACACTTGTGCTCAGAAGTTTACATACCCTGGCAGAAATTACACATGCACAGACTTTCTGCATGTGTTCCCAAAAAGCTATTTAAAAAATCCATGATTTTGTAAATAGAAAATTAATATAAAATTCAAAAAAATACAAGTGGAAAAAAAGGTGTTACTACTAGGCTAGTGCTATGAATACAGGGTGGGTGGAAATGACTAGGTCACATGACCTGAAAGCTATTGAAAAATCCATATATTATTATTTTTTTTTACATACAAAATATAAAATAAAAAAAGATAAGTAGAAAAAAAGAGGTGTGCATGGTGCCACTAGATTAGATCCATTATTTTAAAGTGGTTTGGAGAAAATACATTTGTTTATCTTGAAGCTATTGAAACCACTTGTGCTGTAATGTCCCGCTGTAAACTAGAGTCTCGTCTGTTCAGAACGAGAGCTGTCTCTGGGGCTGGACATCAGCTCAGACACTGAAGTTTAATCAAACGTGAGTCTGTTTTAAATCAGGTCTTTTGAGAATTATATCAGGCTGGCCCTCAAAATGACACCCCTTTGAGAAATCTTAGTGAACATCATCATTAATAAGAAAGACAAATATAGAGTTTCACAGAACATAGGTAATGTGTGCTCTTTGGATATTCCACTTTTGTCCATTGCAGCAGAACCCTGTTTCCATCTGAGCTCAACACTGGCCTCCAGGTAGATTCTAAAACAGACAGTTTGTGCACAGTGCACTTCTTTAATGAAGAGAGGATGTTCCATCCAGTAGTATTCTCTGGATGTATTACAGGATTATGTATTACAGTATTACAGACGTACATATCATAGTCAACGTCATGTGAGAATGTAAAAGAGTTCATTATGGATGTTTTTTTTTGGAGACTGGGTTGTCTTTGGACAGGATATAGCCATGACGTCAAAGCCATTAAAGCCTTTTATCAGAGTGACCTCTGTGACCTCTGTGACCTCTGTGTGACCCTGGGTCTGTGTGCCTCCAGATTTGGTCATGACTTCCTGTTCTCTGCTCAAACACAGAATTTGACCTATATTTTAACTTCCTGTTTCTAGACCTGTTCAGATTTAAACTCTTGGTTCTCGTTGAACTAAACACATTTTGTTCTTTTACACTTTTAAAACTGTTCCCTTTTAACATTCTTAAGTATTTTATTTCTCATTTTTAATTCTTTATTAAGTCTTTGAACACAGTGTCCTTGTGGATTTGTGTCTTCCTTGGTCCTTGAAGAGACACTTATCTTCTGCGACTGCTCCAGGTTTGGATTTGTTTGGTTTGATCCAAACTTACTCAACTCTGAGTTTGTTCAACTCTCTTCGTGCAACAGCCTCAGGATCCTTCCTTCAGAGGCAGCTCCAGAGTCAGGTCTGAAGTCAAGGCTAGAGTCCAACTCCACATGAGCGTCTTTTGGAACAGGCTTCAAGTGGCCGAGCTGCAGCTTCAAAAGCCCCGCCCCCTTTTTCAATCCAAATAAAATGACACTTTTAATGGAAATGTTTTCTTTCTTTAAGTTGTGTTTATTCTAAGCAGTTGTGAACAGTTGAATTAGTGACATAAACATCTGTCTTTTCTGATGAATGCAGTGTGTTGTGTTTAAGTGATTTAGAAAAGCTCAGATCATATTTGACACATTTATTTACAGCTCAACTTAATATAGTCTCAGTAAATGGTGACGACAACTGAGTTAAAACCTCAGCAACACCAACTGAAAACTCAACTGTGTCATTTATGACACAAACAATATGACAATAGAATATTTCCATTGATTGAACAAACATACACTTGGATTTAAACTGAAAACCTCCGTCTCTAAGCACTTCCTCACGTATTGGACTTATTTTCCAAAGACTCGTGGTGCATTGTGGGAAGGTGATGAGTTCTGCTGAAGTGCTTTTCTACATTTTGGGGACAATATAGTGGTTTTGTAAGACGTCCCACATGTCCATAAATCCCAATAATAACAGGTTCCACATGAACAGCAGCAGGAATGAGGCAGTTACTGTGGAGTGTTTTCTCATTTCACTTTATTGTCATTTCTTTCAAGTGTACAGAAGCACTTGTCGAGACAAATGCTGTGATTGATCCTTCTCTACAAACACAATGAGACCAACATGAGATTGATGTCATCAGTTTGTTTCTGTGTGGGATCTGTCTCTGTCAAAGAAACTGGGAAAGAACTGTTCCTCGGTTTTATCCAATCAGACCAGCTCAAAGTAAAAATACAAAGTCCATATCTGATCATTGAAGTGTGTTTGGAGTCTTTTTTAATCTTTTCTAACATGTGTGAGTGTGTGAGGTCAGGTAGACTGGACTATCTGATCAGCAGTGAGGATGTGTCTCTACAAGAGGACACTCTCAGTCCCACAGAGTTCACAACGACACTGAGGAGTCAACAGACCAGAGCCCAAACCCAGGAAACAGAGTCTGAGTGAATGTGGTGTTGAAGGTGTGGAGGTGGGTCAGTTGGTCAGAGGAGACTGTGTAGAAGGACAGAGAGCCAGCAGGACAGTCCACATACACTGCTACTGTCCCAGAAGAGGACGAGGAGTGAGGGAGGGGGGTTTGTTTTTTATTATGATAAACAGAGTAAACATCTTTAGAACAGTCCAGACACCAGGACTGATTGTTCCATCCAAACCCAGAGTCACCACTGTCTCCTTTCCTTCCGATTCCTCTGTAAGACAATGAAATATAAACCTCTCCGCTCCACTGGACCTCCCAGTAACAGCGACCAGTCAGACCAGTCGAACACAGCAGCTGATAATAGTTCTCAAATCTGTCCTGATGATCTGGATATGGCTGCCTCTTTTCCACTTGTGTCACCTTCTTCTTGTTGTTGTCAGACAGTTTGAGGAGTCTGTGAGCTGTGTTTGGATCCAGTGTGAGTTCACAGAAATCTGATGGAGAGAAGACACAATACAGCTGCAGTTAGTCCTCTGTCCTCTCTGAACACATGAGATTAACACAAATGTACAAGATTCACAACACAACTACAAGATTCTGTTTGATGGAAAAGTCATATTAGAAGAAACACTTGTGTTTGGAGGAGCTTTAAACTCTTATTCTACTGTTTATTGCTGTAGGACATAAAGCAGCTCCTGAAGCTCCAGCCTCTGACGTCACTACACAGGAGTTTATTCACTTCTCTGTGCTTCATGGAAATGTACATCAGTCACATTTCTTTGACACATTTGACTCAATAGTTGTTCTATTCTCTGGAAACACAGGAACAAAGTTGGTTGAAGCTGCAGCAGTCGTTCTGATGGTGCTTGGTGCAGACAGTGGCTGAGAGCATGTGGCTCTGTGTTGCAGGAGATTGTTCACAGCTGCTGTCATTTTGCCAGTGTTTGTGTGATATCTGCTGTTGTTCTAGTGATGAGGAGGACTGACAGCAGAGGCACAGCTCAGAGGAGAACAGCTTATTGTCTCCTGAAGAATCCTTCACATGACTCTTCCTACATGTTTGATCGAAAAGGTTAGTGCAGTTAAACAGCTCCAAACTGGACTCTTCAGGAGCTCCTTTAATAAGAACTCTAGAGTCAGTTCTGACACCTGTGGACTACACAGTAAAAGGTCACTGCTGTCCAAGGCTCAGGAAAGAGTTAAGGCACAATCACACATCAATGAGCTCCATGACACATGTTTGTATACAGGCCTTCTCCTTCCCATAATGCCTTGTTTCTCAGAATAAACTAAGCAGCAGCATCGTCCTGGCTCTTTTCTATGTGTCTGATAGATTTAACACTAAGGACCTATGGCTTACTCTCAAAAGCCACCAGACAATAAGCATCCTTACAGCTTCTCAAACAAAGTCAAAGTATGGCTCACACAGCCATGAGCTTCAGAACAGTGTTGATTATTAATAGATGCATGTTGTCTGGCTCAGATCTAAATATTCATCTGTTCTGAGGCAAATACATACATCTCTGTGAGACAGTCTTTATCATAAATGTTTCAATCAGATCTGGTTCTGACTAAAACCTCAAACAGACACATTCACTTTTATTGTGACGTGTGTAAAACGTGCCTTTATTTGATTTCTCTCATTTTGTCCAACAGCGCTGTGCTCTGGTATCGATAAGTCACTGACACAACTTTAATCCAACACATTTTCTAAGGTGTGTTCCTGCTGCATTGAGGCTTGTGTTCAGGTCTAAAGACACACTGGGGGTGAGTGTGGAGAGGAGCAGCCCCTAACTCTGCTACAGACACACTCTCATACAGCTCCAGCTTATACAGGTGTCTGCAGGCCTCTATGAGTCTGAGTCACACTAACTCTGCAACAAACTACTGCTGCATCACTTTTACAACCATCACTGTCTCAGAGTCACACACACACACTTTTCAGGCCAATGTGGAAAAGAAATCACTTTTGTCCCTGACTTTGTGTCTGGCTCAGAGTTTGGACAGAGACAGATCCCATTGTAAGTCCAGTAAGTCCAGTAATGAATAGGGTTTGTCTGAGTGAACAAAAGGTCAGGCTCAGGGACACATCAATGACAGCATTTACAATCATTATTTCTCAGAGAAAAAACTCACTTTACATCAAGTGGAAGAGAAGAAACATCTGCAGTTTGTACAAAAAGACAAACTGAGCTTCTCCAATATTTCTGAAGCTTTGAAATCTTTCTGTGAGTTTAGAGCAAAGCCTGTGGTTCAGAGATGTCTTGGTCTAAATCAATGAGACTGTCACACTTACACTTCCTGAGACCTGGTCTGATCCAGTGGACTCCAGCAGGATCCAGTCTGAAGGAAAACAGAGACATTACATCAGTCTGATCCACACAAGCTTTTCTTTTCAATCTCATTGTTCCTCCTGAAGCACTCTTTGAGCCTCATTTATCAAACATGTGTTCTCTGACATTTATCAATCTGAACTTCAGCAGAAGTTCACTCAGATCACATGCAGCTCTGAGCTCCAGTCGATTTAACACAGTTTTACAGGATTTTACACTAAACTCTAATTAAACTTCAACAATTAACTTTAGAAAGTCACATCAGTTTTTGTTTATTTGGGTCAACAAAGTAATAAAGAATACAATTTTTTTCTTCCCAAAAAAAATAAAGTTGACATTGACTGAAAGTCAAGACTTAATGTCTACATCTTATTTAAAAAATAGTTATTTTTTTAATATTAATTTTACATATATTTCAACATATTTCTTAATTATATTATTCCTATATAGTTTTTTTTTTTTTTTATTGAATCCAGTCTGTTGCACAAAGTCACTTCGGGTGATACACTGACTTTTGTGGCTCGTACACACTGTTCTTTAAAAGAATATTTTCTTCTTTAAATTATGCTTTCCTTCTCGATCTACAAACATTCTTTGAATGTTGCTCTGGAGCTGGTTGGGCCCAGCATTATATAAAATCAATAGTGTTTTTAATTTGATCAGATTTTATAGAATATGATTTTAGGAACAGTATGATCTGTAAATCCAACATTATGTACAGTTCTGATGGTTTTTACTGGAGCCTGTATAATGTCTCTAAACGACTCTTGAAGGTATTTCTCCAGACTTCAGTTGTTAATAAAGTCATATCATGTCATTTTTATGTCATTAGAAAATGCATGTTTAATGTTTGATCTTATAACATGAGTTCTTCTCGTGGGTCGTGGTCTTGTGAGGATGTATGGAGTCAAAGTGTGGAGCACCAGGAAGTGAGGCTCCTTTCTCCTATCTCCTATCTCCTATCTCCTCTCCGGAGAGATTAGATGTTTAATCTTATTACATAGGCTCTTCTCTCTCTGTGGTAATATTATGTGTGGTCAATGTTAATGACTCCAGGAAGCAAGAGTCCTAAACCCCCGTCCAGGAGAGATTATAAACCCATAAAGACCTAATATGATTATGGTTTCCTGGGACAAAGACCTGAACTTGTTGCTGTTGAACCATTCCTTCATTTTGACCAATCAGAGCCTCAGTCTCACACATGCTTCTATCATTTCAGACTCTTTCAATTAAATTAATATAATTCATTACACTTTGAAATCTTTGGCACTTTCCGTACATTAATAATAATAAACACCAGAGCCACTTAGAACTAGCCTGGTTCTACCAGACTCTCGTACATTTCATTTGTACAGAGAGTCTGGCCTCGCTCCATTGACAAGCGTTTACTTCCTTGTATGCGGGAACTCTGTTGAAGTTTAAAACTATTGGATCTGCCCAGAGTCACTCAGGATCTGCCACCTGTAATTATATTTATGGCACACACTCACCTTTTATAGTAATAACCATCTGTATATTTATATTCATTGTACATATTACCTGTAAATCCTGTACATCTCCATATCCTGCACGTACGCAACCATTGTATATATCCTGCACTTTACTGCTATTGCACTTCTGGTTAGACCTAAACTGCATTTTGTTGCCTTGTACCTGTACTTGTGTAATGACAATAAAGTTGAATCTAATCTAATCTAATCTAATAGCCAATCGCTAACGTGTAGTCGTGACGTATGTCATGCGCCGAAACCGACCGGAAACAACAAGTCCGACTGATCAGAGGATTATGTTTAGAATAAGATGTCTGTCAACGAGAGCTGCAGGTTTTGTTCATTGAATTTAAGAATTCAAGGAACAATTGTAAATTCTAAATGAATATTTGACACTAAGGACAGTAATGTATTCAGTCAACTGTCGAAGCTGGGTCTTATCATTAAGAATACGCCGCTGCGGTCGTTTCGGGTCTGCCGCAAATGCTGTGCATTGATCACCAGGCTACTGCGTGATACAATTACAAGGACTTATGGCAATGGATGCGTGCCAGGCTGAAAGACTGGAGGGCTGTAGCACTTTAACCAGGTACTTGCGTGGGTTATGATGGTCCAGCTTTGAAGCTGCCATAGAATGACTACTTTGAATGTTGGTGTACGTGTTTAAATAGTTTGTGTTATGTACAGACAAGGAGTAAATATTTAAATAACTTCTATACACTAAGTGTCCCTGTATATAATTACCTTATTTTATATTTTAAATAATTTGCAATGTCAAATCTTTCTCTATCTGCAGATGTGTAATAAACAAATTTTTCATATTATGTCTTATTGTTTCTTAATTACCTTAATTATGGTCTTCAAATTATGTGTTTTCACATTTTTATTTATGACATCAAATTTTAACTACTTACAACATGTAAAATGTCACACCGACCATTCTCCTGCACAAGTACACAAAGGGGCTCAAAGTGTTCTATTCTTCATAAGAATCACTAAATTTACTGTTGAATCTGAGCTACTGACATGACTCCTGAGAGCATCTTCAACAACAGCATCATCATCATCGTCAAAGTATTTACTGTAATAAAGATCTGGATCAGTTAAATACCCTCCTGAATCATCTTGCAGATCCACATCAATATCACCAAAAACATCATTAATGATAATTAAAATCTCTCGCATGGTCCAATCTAAACACAGGAAGGTTAGCAATAATGTATGTCAGGTCAAATATGTGTTGACAATGGTCCAAAACTGCATCCACCAGTTGCTGACTGAATCCAGTGCAAGCTGCATGTGAGGTGTACAGTCAATTACTGGAATTGATTAAACTACCACTGTAGTCCTTGAGCAATTCTGCAATGAAAGATTTGTCTTTTGCATCCACATGCCTACATCTCAGATTGATTGGTTCATCTTCAATCAGTTCATAATTTGGTGTTGGTTCTGTACATGTTCCAGACGAACAAGAGCAAACATTCTGACAATTCGTACAACAGAGATGGCGTGGCTCTACATGGCTGGGTTCTGCTTCAAAATGTCCATAGAGACATTTCCTAAAACATGTTTTTTCCAAGATCCAGCAGTTTTTTTACCTCTTCATCCACCTTGACATACCGTCCAATGTTGTAGTTGCCAACCTGTTGTAAAATTGCCTCTAGATCACCTGGAGCCCCATACATTACCACATGTGAAACATTAGGGAAATTCAAACCCATCCCCAAAGCTGTTGTTGCAACAACTACCCGGCACTTCCCTTCCCCCTTCAGTGAAGCCAACACTCTCTCCTTGTTTTGGGGTAGGGTTTTGCTGTGGAACATGCCAATAAGGAGGTTGTCACTTCTACAGGATGGATCACAGTCTTCCCAGGCATGTCCTTGCAGTTCTGCCTTTAAGTATGAGAATACTGTCCCCACTGATTTAAGTGTTTGACAGTAAATTAATACAGGTTGCATGGTTGAGCCCTTGTTTTTTACATGTTGAACTATCCAGTCTAGGCAGTTCATGTTATGGCTGGGCACCTTGCACAATCCAAGATGGATGTTTGTCTTGTTGGGACTAGCGATGATTTGTACGGCATTGTCCATATGGAGTAATCTGATGACTCTGCTTCTTGACTTGATGTCAGCTGAGGCAGTCAGAGCCAAAACAGGTGTACCTGGGAGAATAAAAAAAATACAAGATAAAACACACTTGCTCAATATTATAACGTACCAAACAATTTGTCATGTGTTTGTGTTATAGGCTATGGCAGGAAGGACTTAATGAACATCACTAAGAACAGTAATGCACTAAATCCATGTAATCACGCAATTCTGTTTCATTACAGGGAAAGTAACTAATCCTTGCAATCAGAGATTATACATAAACTGAATATTGAAGTTATAATAACCTACACATGAAAAACTTAGCTAGAAGCAACACACAGGTCCGTGCATTTAACTTACCCTCCTTGATGATAGATCTCAGCTCTCGAGTTTGGAAAAACTTTCTCTGAATGCCGTCTCGCCTTTGGAAGCCTCACTAAACGAAATAGAGAGTACAATATTTCTCATGAATCTTGTATCATATTCTCGAATTACAACATTGTCTAAGCTATCGATTATGCCAAAACAGCCCTTATGTTGTTTAAACGTATTAAATGTTAACTTACCATTTGTATGTAACGTGGACCTCATCCACAACGATGCCAACGAGTTGTCCTGGTATATTGTCGAGGCTAGCATTTGAGCGCCATTTGTTGTTTAGCAGCCAGGACTCGGGGCTTCGAACACCAGGCTAAAGCGTCCGTCCAAAATGTCACGGTCATCGTGCACGCCGAGCTGCCCAGCACGAACTCCTAACTTTTCTGCCTCCTTCACTTGGTCCTCCATTAGTGCAACAAGAGGAGACGACAACAACTATCGCCTTTGCATCCCTATCGTTCGCCTTAGCTAACTCATTCACCACTAGCGGAGTGAGCTGGAAAATCAAACTTTTCCCGAACCCCGTGGGGAGGAACCACAACATCATGCCCACCAACAAAACTTAGCAAACATTGTTCTTGCTCGGCTTTAACTTCTGGATATTCGGCAGTTTTTCAACAACGGACAGAATAGCTTTTCTCACGTCTTTCTCCGCTGCCATTACTCCAACGCAAAACTGACGCACTACATCAACGTCATCGTTCTCAGCCACTCCCTCTGTTCGCTGATTGGTCCTACAAAAAATTGATTTCTGGAAACCTAAGAATATACAGCAATCCCAGACGTAGTACTAAAGCGAAATTAAATTGAGCGGAAGTACGTAGGAGGGCGGAGCCAGGCTAACTTAGAACATTGTTCAGAGACAAAACAGAAGCACCCCAAACCTACACAAGACCAAACTGCAGGACTAGACAGTATTTTCTTTTAAGAACTGTGGGCTCTGGAAGTCACTACAATCCGAAATTAAGATCATATCTGACTTTAACATATTCACTTCCAGATAAGTTATGGCTAAAGACAAACCAAACCTGAGTCTTTTATAAATATTAGGATTATTTTGTTTAAGTGACTGACTTTATCAGTGAATGTCTGAAGAAATGTGAAGGTTTTATTCCTTGATAATGTATTATATGAATATTATAATATATATCTAAGCTATAAATTTAAGCTATAAATTTTATTTTCAGCACTTTAGCAGGTTTTATATTTGGAACTATGTTTGACTGCATTGTCCTTGGTAACTAAATAAAAAAAAACATTTTCTTCCAAAAGGAACTATTAAATATCACAGTTCAGATTTAATGTTAGTTATTGGAGGATTTAAAAGAACTATGACATAATGATGCTTGTGTTTCTCTCTGATATTGTGCAGTTCTTGTAAAAAACATGGAAAGTCCAAGTGCAGCAGTCTGTGACTATTCCAGTGTTGAAAGAGTGTGAAATGATAGAAGAGCATGTGTGATGTATGAGACTGAGGCTCTGATTGGTCAGTGAGTGTCTCTTCCTCAAACTGCAGCAGCTGCTGAGCTTTTAAACACACACATAGGTTTTATTTCACAAACAGGACTTCAGCCTCTGTCAGCCTCTGAGTCAAATCAAACATTCTTTAGACATAATAAGGAACAAGAGTTAAAAACATGTTTGTCTTCATTAGCCTCATGATGTTGGAGTTTCCATCAGACAAACATGTTTCCCTCTAACCTTGTGTCACACATGGATTGAACACAGTAGTGTTAAATGTGTACACTACAGTGCACTGGGATGAATGCATCTGCACAAACAGCAGCTCAACTCAAGAACATTTTAGGTAGGGCGCCAGTGGCTCAGTGGTAGAGTGGTTGTCTTTCGACCGGAAGGTAGTTCGATTCCCGCTCTCCCCACAGTTCATACTGTTGTTGTGTCCTTGGGCAAGACACTTAACCCTCCTTGCCTCCAGTGACACATCACTGGTTTATGAATGTGTGTGATTGTTGCTCTGTTGAATGGTGTGAGAATGTTGGGACAACAGATGTAAATTAGCCTACGGCTACAATCTGGCATGTTAACATTCATGTGGTTGTGTCTCATGTATGTTCATTAACATGCACTGTCTCAATCAAATTAATTAATTTAATTTTAAAGAAGGAGTAGGCTTTAGTTTCACAGTGGATCAGAGAAAATAAATGAGTCATAAACAATGACTGTAAAAGGGCTGGACAAAGCTAGCCCGCTTCCGGGTTGGAAGCCTATTAGGAAGTAGGGGTAGGCTCCATCAAGTGTGACCCCCGTTGACATCCATTGAAAAATCGGCGCCAATTACGAAGTGACTATTTTTGTCACAGTCATCATTCTAACTATGCCGTCTTTGTTTGAAAACATTCTTATTATTCCCGTAATCGTTTTATTGATATTTGTCACATAACTCAAGATATTAAGATTAATAACTAACCTATCAGCTGCCTCCATTCTGCTATGTCGGGGTCACGGGGGCGTGAGCTTTTGTTAGCTGACCCGAAGGTGGCTGCTAAAGGCCTAACTTAACTACTGCTCCACTGGACCAAACTTGTTTAATAATATGAAGATACGATCATATCTAACCTTACATTTTGGAAGAAAAAGGGCATAATGCTCTTATAGTTTTTTTAATAGTAAAATAAGGATACATGTCTCTGACTAAATAATGACTGTGTAGTTTGCAAACCTAGTAAAGGCCATAATATAATAATGATAATAAAAGCAAAAATTAGAAGTGGGCTTAAAGTACTCTTTTACAAAGATCTGGGTTGTGCCATTTTGGTAAATACATTTGAAACATGCCTATTTAATGAAAATAGATCTTGTTCTCTCTCTACAGATTTCCTAAAGGTGATGCTGTCAGGCTGAGGCTGATCAGAAGAAAGACTCTTGGTTGTGCTGTGAGCACTTTGAAGAGGATATTCAGACAAAGGTGGTTGTTACATTACACAACACATTACATTAAACATTACACCTGCAATGCCCACTAACCTCTGAGACTTTTTACTCAAGAAAACACTTTCCTTACTCTACAGTCATACATGCTTTAAACATTACTGTAGCTAAAGTGCATGTGTTAGTTATATATTTGTACATTTGTCATCTGTAAATCATGACAACAGTAGACAGGTAAATGTTCATGGCAGGTTTTCAACATGACAGACATTACCTCTAACCAAGTACAGTTCACATTTACTAAAGTATTACATTTTGGCAAATGTAAGTTCAAATCAAAGTCCACTATTTTCTAAAAACAGTCCTTACACACACAGTAACATACAGTGAGCTGGAGAATAAAAGACCAAGATTAATGTTGTCATTTGTTCTGTGATTAACAGTTAATCTCATGTACAGAGGTGACCGGTCCCAACAGCAAGACTTGTTTTAAACATAAGTTTTTACTTTGTTCTCTGTCTTTGCAGAGCCCCTCTACAGTTACCTGTCTGCTGCTGCTTCTGTCTGACTTCACATCCTGGTCCATCTACAACTTCAGCTTCTTTTAAATAAACTTAAACTCAATCAAATCTCTATTCATTTATGTGCTTCTAGGTTTTGAAGGCATATATAAACTGTATTTTAAGCTCTTAAATCTGACAATTTATACACTTTCTATTTAAGTGAGTTAAACTTTTAAATAACATGAAAGTAGATGAAAGCAAACCGACATAACTTTAAATCATTTATTTATCACTCTAGTGTTATTTTAGCATGCCATAAGCAATAGGAGTTATTGTGGAAAAGAATAGGAAATCATAAAACACATTTTTGTTTCTTTTAAAATGAATAATAAAGTAGTGGTGCAAAGATGGAAGAGTTTCTTGAACTTTCAGGTTGCTCCTGAGGTCTTTGACCTGCAGCTGCACGGGTAAGGAAACTGAAAAACAAAAATCAAAACTGGTTTAACACATATTTACTCCATCTCAAAATACAGCACTTGCTTCTTTGACTACAATTTCTAAATAACCAGTTTCTTAAAAAGGGTATGCAAAGTGCCTATTTTTATGTATTTATTAGAATAAGTTAAAGAAAATTATTAACCACAGATTCTAAGATTTCCTACAGAAAATATCATTCTAAAGGATCAACTTTATATATCTTTACAACATACAGTTTATAATTATGAGGATATCTATTAATAATATAGCAGTTTACTATTGTAGATGTGGTTTTGAACAGTCTTGACAAAGATGACAAACATAGCGATAAGTTAAGTAGGTGAATATATAAAAAAAAACGTAGATATTGGTGTAAAAGTGAAATTTACCTGAATTAGAGCAGCAACCAGAGGGCGCCGGTAACACAGGGACGGTGAAGGAGCAGCGATGCTAAGTTTAGCTCAGGTCTCGGAGCTTTACGGCTGTCTGCAGGAGCGAGCACGTGGTCAACGAACAAGCAAGCTTCTGATTGGCTCACTGGTTACCATGCAAACGGGCACTCAACTCAGTCCATATGCCCAAATTGGGACTTCTGGCTCCATAAAATCAACATGCTAAAAATGGCGACTGAAATAGCGTCAATCTCGAGGTTCATAACGCTATGGGTGACGTCACACTCCATATGTCCAGCCCTTTTACAGTCATTGGTCATAAACAGTGAAAAAACTAAATGTATGTTTAGTGGCTCAACATATTTGTTCAAAGTGAAGCCTATATTAGAGTTAATATTAGAAAACAATGTGAGTGAACAAGTAGAAGACATGATGCTGTCAGGTGTAACTGTGGAAGCTGTCTGGGTTGGAGGATGGACACTATTAAACAGCTTGTTCAATCATTAGGACTTTCTCAGTTGGATTATGCTTCAGTCGTTTGGTCAAATACAAGAGAAAAGAACTTCCACAGCTGCAGCTCGCTCACAACACAGCACCACTAATTATTATGGGATGTCCAAACACAACCAATGGAAGGACTGTGTATAATAATATGGCCTGGTTAACTGTAAAAGAGACTCAACAATTTTTATTAACTTTCATTAGAAATATTATTGGAACAAAAACTCCAGAAGTAATTTATAGTAAATTATCATTTTTCTCAGATAAACACAGTTATTGTTCGAGACAAACCTGTGAAGCTAGATGTGTGCTGTCTTCATCAGAACTAATCAAATACAACCAGTGTTTTATTGAGCCATGCCTGCATTTAATTCTATTCCAGAATTTTTGTTGCTGGAAAATAATAAGAAATGTTTTCAAAAGCTGAAGGTTTTCTTGTTTAAACAATGAACAGTGAATGTTTAATAATTTAACCAAACAATGATGATTATGGATCAATGAGATAAAGTTATGTGACAATATTAGTGATGACTGTGGTTATCATTTTATTAAATGAAATAAGCTGTTTACACAGGCACACACACAGTTCAAGTCAGGAATATTGTGAACAGAGAAAAAACTTTCTTTACATACGTCACATGTTCTTCACCAGAGCACGGAAACAGAGGACCCCATCGATACATACGGCACATGTTCTTCACCAGAGCACGGAAACAGAGGACCCCATTGATACATACGGCACATGTTCTTCACTAGAGCACGGAAACAGAGGACTCCGACGATACATACGGCACATGTTCTTCACCAGAGCACGGAAACAGAGGACCCCATCGATACATACGTCACATGTTCTTCACCAGAGCACGGAAACAGAGGACCCCATCGATAGTTACTGGGTGCTCATAGTTCTCTACAGGTCATGTCAAATCATGTCATGTCCTCCATGTTAGTCCAAGCATGGAGGGATATAAAATCTCATGTTTTGTTTACTTCCTTAAGCAAACATCACTATGTACCTTTGATACATGCGTGTCTGCTTTGCTTATTTTTGCAAGAAATAAAAATGGCCATTTGCTTTTTTAAATATACTCTGTCTACGTGTCTCTCTGGATAATATAAGGATATAGAATTCTTATAACAATACAGCACATGTTCTTCACCAGAGCACAGAAACAGAGGACTCCATCGATACATACGTCACATGTTCTTCACCAGAGCACAGAAACAGAGGACTCCGTCGATACATACGGCACATGTTCTTCACCAGAGCACAGAGACAGAGGACCCCATCAATACATACGGCACATGTTTTTCACCAGAGCATGGAAACAGAGGACCCCATCGATACATACGTCACATATTCTTCACCAGAGCACGGAAACAGAGGACCCCATCCATACATACGTCACATGTTCTTCACCAGAGCACGGAAACAGAGGACCCCATCGATACATACGGCACATGTTCTTCACCAGAGCACGGAAACAGAGGACCCCATCGATACATACGGCACATGTTCTTCACCAGAGCACAAAAACAGAGGACTCCTTCGATACATACGGCACATGTTCTTCACTAGAGCACGGAAACAGAGGACCCCATCGATACATACGGCACATGTTCTTCACCAGAGCACGAAACAGAGGACCCCATCGATACATACGGCACATGTTCTTCACCAGAGCACGGAAACAGAGGACCCCATCGATACATACGGCACATGTTCTTCACCAGAGCACGGAAACAGAGGACCCCATCAATACATACGGCCAAGGCCGGACTTACCATTGGGCTTGACTGGGCTCAAGCCCATGGGCCCCGCCCAATAGGGGGCCCCGCCCGTTCACGTTAGATTTTTCAATAATATGTCAGTCATTTAATTTTTCATTTAAAGTTTGTTGATTGGTCTAGCATTGTTACCTGGTCCTGCCCTGCAATGAAAAATGTAATTTAATTAGCTAAATTAAATGTCAGTCATCAGAGGTTTGCTGATTGGTTATTGGCAGTTACGCAGTGACTCGTTTACTGCCGTTGAAAAAACCTGTCTGCATTAGACAGTGATGTAATGGCGGACAAACGGTATCAAAGTGGCGCTTAAAAGAAAATTAAAGAATGAAAGACAGCAACGCAAAAAGGAAGTTATTAGTAAAATGAAAAGGATTACTGGATTTTTTACACCCATGACACCACAGCTTGATGTGCAGCGGAGAATCCAGAGGACAACAACCCAAACCGCTGGAAGAAGCGGCGGTTGGAGGCGATTTCAATTCACGAGCAGAGCCCATCATTGAATCATCATCTCTTCAGTCAGAAAAAGTGACCGAACAATGTCCAACTACAGATTCTTTATCCACTGATCCTGCTCGCTGGGGTAAAATTGATGAAAGCGTGCGTGCTTATTGGGCGCAAAAGGTCCGAGTCCGCTCAAAATAAGGATGCTAATGTCAAGGCCTCTGAACGCCACTACAAACATCAGAAGAGACTGTTTTCTAAAACTAATTTCAGCAAGCATTTGAATGGTGAGTACTTGCCCAGAGAATGGTTGCTCTACTCACCATCCACGGTTGTGTGTTTTGTTTTGCTTACCGCCTTTTTGGCGAGGGTGACGGTCAATCCTTTTTGAGTCTGGCTATAATGACTGGAAACATGCTACCAGACGCATTGCCGAGCACGAGAATAGTGACAGTCATAGAAAGGCTATGTTTAATTACATCAACAGAGCAGCAGCTGACGGAGTTATAGATTCTCAACTTAAAAAGCAGTTCGAGTCGCAATGCAATTATTGGAGTGAAGTTTTGCAAAGAGTGGTTGCAGTTGTAAAATTTCTGTCTGGTTTAGTCCTGGTTTAGACCTGGTTTAGTCCTGGTTTAGTCCTGGTTTAGACCTGGTTTAGTCCTGATTTAGACCTGGTTTAGTCCTGGTTTAGTCCTGGTTTAGACCTGGTTTAGTCCTGGTTTAGTCCTGGTTTAGACCTGGTTTAGACCTGGTTTTGTCCTGGTTTAGACCTGGTTTAGTCCTGGTTTAGTCCTGGTTTAGACCTGTCTTAGACCTGGTTTAGTCCTGGTTTAGACCTGGTTTAGACCTGGTTTAGTCCTGGTATAGACCTGGTTTAGTCCTGGTTTAGTCCTGGTTCAGACCTGGATTAGACCTGGTTTAGACCTGGTTTAGACCTGTCTTAGACCTGGTTTAGACCTGTCTTAGACCTGGTTTAGACCTGTCTTAGACCTGGTTTAGTCCTGGTTTAGTCCTGGTTTAGACCTGGTTTAGTCCTGGTTTAGACCTGGTTTAGTCCTGGCATAGACCTGGTTTAGACCTGGTTTAGTCCTGGTATAGACCTGGTTTAGACCTGGTTTAGACCTGGTTTAGTCCTGGTTTAGACCTGGTTTAGACCTGGTTTAGTCCTGGTATAGATCTGGTTTAGACCTGGTTTAAACCTGGTTTAGTCCTGGTATAGACCTGGTTTAGACCTGGTTTAGTCCTGGTTTAGACCTGGTTTAGACCCGGTTCAGATCTGGTTTAGTTCTGTTTTAGACCTGGTTTAGACCTGGTTCAGACCTGGTTCAGATCTTGGTTTAGAGTTTTTTTTTAAATAAATGATTCAGATTAATTAAACATTTTTCTAGACTTCAGCAATTAACATATATTATGTTATTTTGTTTAGTTGTTTGTTCAGAATCGTGATCTCTAATTTTATTCTCAGTTTATCCAGAATTGTGTAGCTCTAATACATAGCTTGCGTATGTATCATTTTGTTCTATTGAAAGTAATGTATAGAAGGTAGGGCCCGAAAGTGACTCAAGCCCAGGGGCCCCCACCACCCTAAGTCCTGCCCTGCATACGGCACATGTTCTTCACCAGAGCACGAAAACAGAGGACCCCATCGATACATACGGCACATGTTCTTCACCAGAGCACGGAAACAGAGGACCCCATCGATACATACGTCACATGTTCTTCACCAGAGCACGGAAACAGAGGACTCCGACGATACATACGTTCACCAGAGCACGAAAACAGAGGACCCCATCGATACATACGGCACATGTTCTTCACCAGAGCACAGAAACAGAGGACTCCGTTAATACATACGGCACAGGTTTGACAAACAAAGACTGAATTTGAAGCTCTTGACAATTCCCTGATACGTGACAGAATAAATAATGAAGTGTTATAAGAATTCTATATCCTTATATTATCCAGAGAGACACAGAGACAGATTATATTATAAAAAGCGAAAGGCCAGGTTTTATTCTTGCAAGAATGAAGCAAACACACGGATATATCAAAGGTACAGAGTGCATTTTGCTTAAAGAAGTAAACAAAACATGAGATTTGATATCACTGCAGTGGGGGCTGTCAGTGGGAGGTCTATCTTGCATACACACTCCTCCAAGGCCCCAGCTCCAGGTGCAGAAGTCAAGCCATGTCCCTAGTTATGTCTACTCCATGCTTGGACTAGCATGGAGGACATGACACGATTTGACATGACATGTAGAGAACTATGAGCACCCAGTAACTATAAACATTATAAACAAATTATAATAATAAAAAGTATTATAACATGAAGTGAGAGACAACTGTGAAGAGAAGCAGGAAAAGCTATTGACACATGTCATGCAAGTGAAATAAAAAACAGTCGAGTAATAGCACAAACTGAAGAAGTGCAAGTGAACAAGTGGAGAACAGTCAAAACAAATGAAAAATAGTAGAGCATTGCAATAATCCAGTTTGGACAAGACAATAGTCTGGACTAGGATTTGCGTAGAGTGCTCTGATAGGAAAGGTCTAATTTTCCTAATGTTGTAGAGAATAAATCTACAGGACCGGGTGATGCTGGCGGATGTTTGTAACAAAATCGGTGTTTGGGCCTTGGTTAAGCTACATGTCTCCTGCTAACAGGACTAGAAGAAGGAGATACTGTCAAGCGCACATGGTCTCTTTTCCTGCTATTCAAATCTGTTTTGGTGCAGGACATTACCTGAGTGTTTCCAAAATTCAGGAGTGAGTTGTGGATGGTTAAACAACAGTATCCAAATTTGTTGTTTCTTGGAATTCTGAAGACAAGAAATTAAAACCCTACCAGAAAGAGAAGCCACGCCAAACAGGTAAGTAGCAGGTGTACTTGCTGATGCTGTTTGTTTGAACCAGGCAAGCCTTTCAGCTGTTGTTTTTTCTCAATACATGTTTAGGCTGTTGATTTCTGTACTCAATGCTTTGCACTGATTTTAAACAGTGCATGTACTTGCCAGATGTTAGAGGCTGGGACAAGAGGAGCATAGAGCCTAACCAACTGTGCGCCATCTTGAATCCCTTGTTTTTAAAACACAACAGCCTGGCAGTTCATACAGTGCCTTGCGAAAGTATTCGCCCCCTTGAACTTTGCAACCTTTTGCCACATTTCAGACTTCAAACATAAAGATATGAAACTAATATTTTTGTGAAGAATCAACAACAAGTAGGACACAATCATGAAGTGGAACAAAATTTATTGGATATTTCAAACTTTTTTAACAAATAAAAAACTGAAAAATTGGGCATGCAAAATTATTCAGCCCCCTTAACTTAATACTTTGTAGCGCCACCTTTTGCTGCGATTACAGCTGTAAGTTTGTAAGTCAGTTTTGCACGTCGAGAGAAAATTTTTGCCC
>JALDQB020000172.1:0-106515 GCA_024416835.2 Perccottus glenii | reverse complement strand
AAATGTAAATGTAAATGTAAGAAGGGGCACAAACTAATGTGACTTTCTAAACTGAATTGTTGAAGTTTAATCTGAGTTTAGTGTAAAATCCTGTAAAACTGTGTTAAATTGACTGGAGCTCAGAGCTGCATGTGATCTGAGTGAACTTCTGCTGAAGTTCAGATTGATAAATGTCAGAGAACACATGTTTGATAAATGAGGCTCAAAGAGTGCTTCAGGAGGAACAATGAGATTGAAAAGAAAAGCTTGTGTGGATCAGACTGATGTAATGTCTCTGTTTTCCTTCAGACTGGATCCTGCTGGAGTCCACTGGATCAGACCAGGTCTCAGGAAGTGTAAGTGTGACAGTCTCATTGATTTAGACCAAGACATCTCTGAACCACAGGCTTTGCTCTAAACTCACAGAAAGATTTCAAAGCTTCAGAAATATTGGAGAAGCTCAGTTTGTCTTTTTGTACAAACTGCAGATGTTTCTTCTCTTCCACTTGATGTAAAGTGAGTTTTTTCTCTGAGAAATAATGATTGTAAATGCTGTCATTGATGTGTCACTGAGCCTGACCTTTTGTTCACTCAGACAAACCCTATTCATTACTGGACTTACTGGACTTACAATGGGATCTGTCTCTGTCCAAACTCTGAGCCAGACACAAATTCAGGGACAAAAGTGATGTATTTTCCACATTGGCCTGAAAAGTGTGTGTGTGTGACTCTGAGACAGTGATGGTTGTAAAAGTGATGCAGCAGTAGTTTGTTGCAGAGTTAGTGTGACTCAGACTCATAGAGGCCTGCAGACACCTGTATAAGCTGGAGCTGTATGAGAGTGTGTCTGTAGCAGAGTTAGGGCTGCTCCTCTCCACACTCACCCCAGTGTGTCTTTAGACCTGAACACAAGCCTCAATGCAGCAGGAACACACCTTAGAAAATGTGTTGGATTAAAGCTGTGTCAGTGACTTATCGATACCAGAGCACAGCGCTGTTGGACAAAATGAGAGAAATCAAATAAAGGCACGTTTTACACACGTCACAATAAAAGTGAATGTGTCTGTTTGAGGTTTTAGTCAGAACCAGATCTGATTGAAACATTTGTGATAAAGACTGTCTCACAGAGATGTATGTATTTGCCTCAGAACAGATGAATATTTAGATCTGAGCCAGACAACAGCTCTTTAAATGGAATCAACTCTGTTTTCAATGCATCTATTAATAATCAGTGTCATAATCAACACTGTTCTGAAGCTCATGGCTGTGTGAGCCATACTTTCACTTTGTTTGAGAAGCTGTAAGGATGCTTATTGTCTGGTGGCTTTTGAGAGTAAGCCATAGGTCCTTAGTGTTAAATCTATCAGACACATAGAAAAGAGCCAGGACGATGCTGCTGCTTAGTTTATTCTGAGAAACAAGGCATTATGGGAAGGAGAAGGCCTGTATAAAAACCTGTGTCATGGAGCTCATTGATGTGTGATTGTGCCTTAACTCTTTCCTGAGCCTTGGACAGCAGTGACCTTTACTGTGTAGTCCACAGGTGTCAGAACTGACTCTAGAGTTCTTATTAAAGGAGCTCCTGAAGAGTCCAGTTTGGAGCTGTTTAACTGCACTAACCTTTTCGATCAAACATGTAGGAAGAGTCATGTGAAGGATTCTTCTGGAGACAATAAGCTGTTCTCCTCTGAGCTGTGCCTCTGCTGTCAGTCCTCCTCATCACTAGAACAACAGCAGATATCACACAAACACTGGCAAAATGACAGCAGCTGTGAACAATCTCCTGCAACACAGAGCCACATGCTCTCAGCCACTGTCTGCACCAAGCACCATCAGAACGACTGCTGCAGCTTCAACCAACTTTGTTCCTGTGTTTCCATCAGAATAGAACAACTATTGAGTCAAATGTGTCAAAGAAATGTGACTGATGTACATTTCCATGAAGCACAGAGAAGTGAATAAACTCCTGTGTAGTGACGTCAGAGGCTGGAGCTTTAGGAGCTGCTTTATGTCCTACAGCAATAAACAGTAGAAGAAGAGTTTAAAGCTCCTCCAAACACAAGTGTTTCTTCTAATATGACTTTTCCATCAAACAGAATCTTGTAGTTGTGTTGTGAATCTTGTACATTTGTGTTAATCTCATGTGTTCAGAGAGGACAGAGGACTAACTGCAGCTGTATTGTGTCTTCTCTCCATCAGATTTCTGTGAACTCACACTGGATCCAAACACAGCTCACAGACTCCTCAAACTGTCTGACAACAACAAGAAGGTGACACGAGTGAAAGAGGAAGCAGCCATATCCAGATCATCAGGACAGATTTGACTATGAACCTCAGCTTCTGTGTTCGACTGGTCTGACTGGTCGCTGTTACTGGGAGGTCCAGTGGAGCGGAAGGGTTTATATATCAGTGTCTTACAGAGAAATCAGAAGAAAAGGAGACAGTTATGACTGTGGTTTTGGATGGAACGATCAGTCCTGGAGTCTGTGGTGCTCTGAAGATGGTTACTCTGTTCGCCATAATAACAACCAAACCCCCTCCTCACTCCTCCCCCTCCTCGTTTGGGACAGTACAGTGTATGTGGACTGTCCTGCTGGCTCTCTGTCCTTCTACACAGTCTCCTCTGACCAACTGACCCACCTCCACACCTTCAACACCACATTCACTCAGACTCTGTTTCCTGGGTTTAGACTCGGGTCTGTTGACTCCTCAGTGTTGTTAACTCTGTGGGACTGAGAGTGTCCTCTTGTAAAGAAACATCCTCACTGCTGATCAGATAGTCCAGTCTACCTGACCTCACACACTCACACATGTTAGAAAAGATTAGAAAAGACTCCAAACAAACTTCAATGAACAGAGATGGACTTTGTATTTTTACTTTGAGCTGGTCTGATTGGATAAAACAGTTCTTTTCCAGTTTCTTTGACAGAGACAGATCCCACACAGAAATAAACTGATGACATCAGTCTCATGTTGGTCTCATTGTGTTTGTAGAGAAGGATCAATCACAGCATTTGTCTCGACAAGTGCTTCTGTACACTTCATTAATATAAAGGTGGATTTGAAATATGACAGAGATAAATGTGATTTGGGTTGAAATCCTGTGAGAAATGACAATAAAGTGAAATGAGAAAACACTCCACAGTAACGGCCTCATTCCTGCTGCTGTTCATGTGGAACCTGTTATTATTGGGATTTATGGACATGTGGGACGTCTTACAAAACCACTATATTGTCCCCAAAATGTAGAAAAGCACTTCAGCTGAACTCATCACCTTCCCACAATGCACCACGAGTCTTTGGAGAATAAGTCCAATACGAGAGGAAGTGCTTAGAGACGGAGGTTTTCAGTTTAAATCCAAGTGTATGTTTGTTCTATCAATGGAAATATTCTATTGTCATATTGTTTGTGTCATAAATGACACAGTTGAGTTTTCAGTTGGTGTTGGTTTTAACTCAGTTGTTGTCACCATTTACTGAGACTATATTAAGTTGAGCTGTAAATAAATGTGTCAAATATGATCTGAGCTTTTCTAAATCACTTAAACACAACACACTGCATTCATCAGAAAAGACAGATGTTTATGTCACTAATTCAACTGTTCACAACTGCTTAGAATAAACACAACTTAAAGAAAGAAAACATTTAAATTAAAAGTGTCCTTTTATTTGGATTGAAAAAGGGGGCGGGGCTTTTGAAGCTGCAGCTCGGCCACTTGAAGCCTGTTCCAAAAGGATGTGGACTCATGTGGAGTTGGACTCTTAGCCTGGCTCCGCCCTCCTACGTACTTCCGCTCAATTTCATTTCGCTTTAGTACTTAGTCTGGGATTGCTGTGTATTCTTAGGTTTCCAGAAATCAAATTTTTGTAGGACCAATCAGCGAACAGAGGCAGTGGCTGAGAACGATGGCGTTGATGTAGTCGTCAGTTTGCGTTGGAGTAATGGCAGCGGAGAAAGCGTGAGAAAAGCTATTCTGTCCGTTGTTGAAAAACTGCCGAATATCCAGAAGTTAAAGCCGGAGCAAGAACAATGTTTGCTAAGTTTTGTTGGTGGACATGATGTTGTGGCCCTCCTCCCACGGGGTTCGGGAAAAGTTTGATTTTCTAGCTCACTCCGCTAGTGGTGAATGAGTTAGCTAAGGCGAACGATAGGGATGCAAAGGCGATAGTTGTTGTCGTCTCCTCTTGTTGCACTAATGGAGGACCAAGTGAAGGAGGCAGAAAAGTTAGGAGTTCGTGCTGGGCAGCTCGCGTGCACGATGACCGTGACATTTTGGACGGACGCTTTAGCCTGGTGTTCGGAAGCCCCGAGTCCTGGCTGCTAAACAACAAATGGCGTCAAATGCTAGCCTCGACAATATACCAGGACAACCTCGTTGGCATCGTTGTGGATGAGGTCCACGTTACATACAAATGGTAAGTTAACATTTAATACGTTTAAACAACATAAGGGCTGTTTTGGCATAATCGATAGCTTAGACAATGTTGTAATTCGAGAATATGATACAAGATTCATGAGAAATATTGTACTCTCTATTTCGTTTACCTCAGGGTGAGGCTTCCAAAGGCGACGGCATTCAGAGAAAGTTTTTCCAAAGAAAAGAGAGCTGAGATCTATCATCAAGGAGGGTAAGTTAAATGCACGGACCTGTGTGTTGCTTCTAGCTAAGTTTTTGTGGATTATTTCATGTGTAGGCTATTATAACTTCAATATTCAGTTTATGTATAATCTCTGATTGCAAGGATTAGTTACTTTCCCTGTAATTAAACAGAATTGCGTGATTACATGGATTTAGTGCATTACTGTTCTTAGTGATGTTCATTAAGTCCTTCCTGCCATAGCCTATAACACAAACACTTGACAAATTGTTTGAGTACGTTATAAAATTGAGCAAGTGTGTTTTAGCTTGTATTTTTTTTATTCTCCCAGGTACACCTGTTTTGGCTCTGACTGCCTCAGCTGACATCAAGTCAAGAAGCAGAGTCATCAGATTACTCCATATGGACAATGCCGTACAAATCATCGCTAGTCCCAACAAGACAAACATCTGTCTTGGATTGTGCAAGGTGCCCAGCCATAACATGAACTGCCTAGACTGGATAGTTCAACATGTAAAAACAAGGGCTCAACCATGCAACCTGTATTAATTTACTGTCAAACACTTAAATCAGTGGGGACAATATTCTCATACTTAAAGGCAGAACTGCAAGGACATGCCTGGGAAGACTGTGATCCATCCTGTAGAAGTGACAACCTCCTTATTGGCATGTTCCACAGCAAAACCCTACCCCAAAACAAGGAGAGAGTGTTGGCTTCACTGAAGGGGGAAGGGAAGTGCCGGGTAGTTGTTGCAACAACAGCTTTGGGGATGGGTTTGAATTTCCCTAATGTTTCACATGTGGTAATGTAAATCTTTCATTGCAGAATTGCTCAAGGACTACAGTGGTAGTTTAATCAATTCCATGTAATCGACTGTACACCTCACATGCAGCTTGCACTGGATTCAGTCAGCAACTGGTGGATGCAGTTTTGGACCATTGTCAACACATATTTGACCTGACATACATTATTGCTAACCTTCCTGTGTTTAGATTGGACCATGTGAGAGAGATTTTAATTATCATTAATGGTGTTTTTGGTGATATTGATATGGATCTGCAAGATGATTCAGGAGGGTATTTAACTGATCCAGATCTTTATTACAGTAAATACTTTGGACGATGATGATGCTGTTGTTGAAGATGCTCTCAGGAGTCATGTCAGTAGCTCAGATTCCGAACAGTAAATTTAGTGATTCTTATAAAGAATAGCCCCTTTGTGTACTTGTGCAGGAGAATGGTCGATGTGACAGTTTTACATGTTGTAAGTAGTTAAAATTTGATGTCATAAATAAAAATGTGAAAACACATAATTTGAAGACCATAATTAAGAAACAATAAGACATAATATGAACAATTTGTTTATTACACATCTGCAGATAGAGAAAGATTTGACATTGCAAATTATTTAAAATATAAAATAAGGTAATTATATACAGGGACACTTAGTGTATAGAAGTTATTTAAATATTTACTCCTTGTCTGTACATAACACAAACTATTTAAACACGTACACCAACATTCAAAGTAGTCATTCTATGGCAGCTTCAAAGCTGGACCATCATAACCCACGCAGTAGCCTGGTGATCAATGCACAGCATTTGCGGCAGACCGAAAGCGACCGCAGCGGCGTATTCTTAATGATAAGACCCAGCCGACAGTTGACTGAATACATTACTGTCCTTAGTGTAAAATATACATTTAGAATTTACAATTGTTCCTTGAATTCTTAAATTCAATGAACAAAACCGGCAAGCTCGTTGACAGACATCTTATTCTAAACATAATCCTCTGATCAGTCGGACTTGTTGTTTCCGGTCGGTTTAGGCGCATGACATACGTCACGACCACACGTTAGCGATTGGCTATGGCAGATCCTGAGTGACTCTGGGCAGATCCAATAGTTTTAAACTTCAACAGAGTTCCCGCATACAAGGAAGTAAACGCTTGTCAATGGAGCGAGGCCAGACTCTCTGTACAAATGAAATGTACGAGTCTGGTAGAACCAGGCTATTGGACTCTAGCCTTGACTTCAGACCTGACTCTGGAGCTGCCTCTGAAGGAAGGATCCTGAGGCTGTTGCACGAAGAGAGTTGAACAAACTCAGAGTTGAGTAAGTTTGGATCAAACCAAACAAATCCAAACCTGGTGCAGTGAAGCATGAAGATAAGTGCAACTTCAAGGACCAAGGAAGACACAAATCCACAAGGACACTGTGTTAAAGACTTAAAAAGAATTAAAAATGAGAAATAAAATACTTAAGAATGTTAAAAGTGAACAGTTTTAAAAGTGTAAAAGAAAAAAAATGTGTTTAGTTCAACGAGAACCAAGAGTTTAAATCTGAACCCCACACACACCACCACCACCACCACCACCACAGATAGATAGATCTGTAGATAATGTTCAAATCATTATTGGGTTGGATCACAAATGAAACGACGGAGACCGTACATGGTAAATTTAGAAATGGAAGACCGCTTTAATTCTTACAAGAATGAAACAAATCAGACACATGCAACAATGATACAATGTTTGTTTAACATGTTTACAACACATGAACTTTTTATAAATGTACATTATGTCCCTCTCAGCTCCAGGGTCATGGATGGATGTGTAATGAGCTGACGTGTCAGTCATAGATGTGAATAAGTTTACATGTATATGCCTCTAAGTGAACAGGACAGAGTGTCCCTGAACACTGATTAGAGTCCTGTCTTTGTCTTGTTTGGATGAGTCTGGAGCCAATAGGAGACACAGCTAAAGACATGAAGTGTTTGTGGATAAGCATCTGAACTGGAGCAGCAGTGAGATAATATAATATAAAATATACAATTGACAGATAAGTTTGTTTTGTCTAAAGGTCTGTATAATATATATATACATATAAAAAAACTTTGTCCTTCACCCTCCGTGGGTGGTCTCATCCTTCGAGCTCGGGTCCTCTACCAGAGGCCTGGGAGCTTGAGGGTTCTGCAGTATCTTTGCTGTTCCTAGTACTGCACTTTTCTGGACCGAGATGTCTGGTGTTCTTCCAGGGATCTGCTGTAGCCACTCTTCCAGTTTGGGGGTTACTGCCCCGAGTGCTCCGATGACCACAGGCACCACTGTCGCTTTCACCTTCCAAGCCTTTTCCAGCTCTTCTCTGAGGCCTTGGTATTTCTCTAGTTTCTCATGTTCCTTTTTCCTGATGTTGCAATCACTTGGTATTGCAACGTCAACCTACAACCTTCCTCTGCTGTTTGTCCACCACCACAATGTCTGGTTGGTTTGCCATTACCATTCTGTCAGTCTGAATCTGGAAGTCCCACAGGATCTTGGCTCGGTCATTCTCTATCACCTTTGGAGGTGTTTCCCACTTTGACCTCGGGTTTCCAGTCCATACTCCGTACAGATGTTCCTGTACACTATGCCAGCCACTTGGTTATGGCGCTCCATGTATGCTTTCCCTGCCAGCATCTTACACCCTGCAGTTAAGTGTCGGATTGTCTCAGGGGCCTGTTTGCACAGCCTACACCTTGGGTCTTGTCTGGTGTGGTAGATTTGGGCCTCTATTGCTCTGGTGCTCAAGGCCTGCTCCTGAGCAGCCATGATGAGTGCCTCTGTGCTGTCCTTCAGTCCGGCCCGTTCTAGCCATTGGTAGGATTTCTTGATATCAGCCACTTCAGTTATGTTCCGGTGGTACATCCCATGTAGAGGTTTATATATATATATATATATATATATATATATATATATATATATATATATATTGTGATTATATTTGTGAAACTTTTCTTTTCACTCATTCTCTCTGTTCTCCTCAGTTGGTCTTTGATGAAGCACAGAGGACTTGTCTTCATCATCTTCACTTTTCACAGAGACAGGAGGGAATGGGAACTCTTGCAGCTGCTCTTCCTCTGGTTCCTCTTTAATCTTCTCTAGACTCTTCTCCGACACAATCTGAACACCTGCAGGAGACATATGTTGAAACTGTGAGTTAGTGTTAAGTTATGGAGGGGGACACATTTGTTTCTAAATGACAACCCCTCACAAACAGTTACTGCCCCCCCCACCCACCCACACACACACACACACTCATGAATTATGAATTAAATTAGTTTTATAACGTATTGTTTTATAAAATAAATGTTCATAATGCATTAAATGTTCATAATTGTAGTTCCCAATGACAGACATTTTATATTTGACAGATGATAATTAGTCTGTAAACTAAAAATAATAGAGCTTTTATTTTAATACTAAACACCCATTGGCTCAGTCGGTGCACACTTATTGATCACGTGGTGTGATTAAACCAATTAAAGTGCTGCTTTATTAAACACAAACACTAAGCATTTCCATGAGTTTACATCAAGTTCGCCCTTTAACCGGAAGGTTGTTGGTTCGAATCTTACTCTCCCCACAGTTCATACTGTCATTGTGTCCTTGAGCAAGACACTTAACCCTTGCCTCCAGTGTTGTTCCAGCTGTAACACTGGTAAATAGAAGCTTAATGTAAGTCACTTTGGATAAAAGTGTCTAAAGCTAAATGAATAAATGTAAATTTAACAAAAGTAAGACGACATAACAATAGCGTCCTCGTTGTCATTCTGTGCATCGACTGTTCCTCGAGGCAAACAAAAAGGAAGTGCACACCTGGCTTACAATGGCTAATGCCTCAAACTTTTCTGAGGCTGAACAAAGCTAAATATATATAATACAAGAGCCAAAGACCCAATAAAGACTATTTGACTCAAGTAATTGTAAAGGTTTCAATGTTTCCCAAGATCCTGTCCGTGTCAGAGCCTCTCATCTCTCACCGTTTAACGGCAACAGAAAAAAAAACAAAAGCAGGCAGGATCTGGTGTGAGCACAAAAAAATGCTCAGTGGGTGACATGTTTGGTTCTTTATTGTATTTGACCACAAGTCTTTGTAAGTCCAGCAGGTCCTCAGGATTCGTTCTGTTTCTTCTGCTTGGTCGGCTCTTTGCTGTGAGGCAGGAGCCTAAGCCCCGCCCAAACACACGCAGGCCTCACTATCCACATTCTCCACATAAATCTAGCTCTGCCACACTTCAGTTGGGCCCTGCTGCTGTCTCCTGTGAGCACTCAGAGCGCTGGGGACAACAGGAGCTGTGTGAGGCTAATGAGGAGTGTGCTGCTCAGACCCCACTTCTTTCAGCAGTGCCACAGATTCAGTCGTGACGTTAGCACTTCTCTGTAACTACGAGCTAAACAGCAGCTGTACATTCACAAATATCTAATGATTGAGTTCTATCAAAGGCTTATTTAGTTTTAGTAACAACAGTAAAACAGTTTAGGGAAGATAAATACAGTGTGTAAGACTTTATTTATGGGACCACCTCCTAAATCAGGACCAGGACATGTTTGATCCAGCACCTCTTTTCTTTCAGGACAAGTTTCTTAAAGTAAAGCTTGATGCATAACTCCGTCTGTAGAAAGGGCCCATTAGTTTGTTCAAATGGAATCATTCAGAAACAAAAAGCTATAACAACATGTTCCATTACTTTTCTTTCCTTCTCGATGCTGAGACAATACTTCTCTGTGTGTCCCCCGCCTCCAGCTTTACAAATCAAGCTCTGCATAAATGTGTGTAAATACTATGTGCCTCTTTACATTGTGTGAACATCTCAGAGGGAACAGGCTGCTTTATGTGTTTGTGCATGTCTCCAGACGTGTGCTCATAAGCTCACTCTTCCCTTCTGTGTCCTCAGGTGGATGTAATGAAGACTAATCCTCAGGAGAGTCTTGTCCTGGTCACAATGTATCGGCCAATGCCCCAAACCCAGTCCTTCACACTCCCATTCTTCAGCTCAGTGACAGATTAGCAAAAAGTGCTCAGATGGTCATTATTGGCAGAAAAAAGGGAGTGAACATGGTTTTAAAGCAAAGATAACTAATGAAGGGAAGATTAGGTGAAGGCCAGTGCTCCTACACTACACTGTCCACATGAAGAATTAGAAGTGCAAATAGACATCATATCAATGTGACGACACATAGCTTTAACAAGTGGGACAAATCCTGTTGTTTATGTCGTCACAAATGGTCCCATCAACAAACGCCTGGAAATATTCGCTTCTCCTTGCAAGGAATAAAACCTGACCATTCATTCTAAATTCAATACAGTCTCACTGTCTCCTCATTAATCTGACGAACGAGCAATTCTACAGTACAATATAGAATTCTTATAACACTTCCTCAGGTGTCTTTATTTCACAGATCATTCAAATAAAAAGAAAGTATACCTCATTTAAAAGGACAAAAGTAATGTTTAACTAAAGTAAAAGTGAGCTTGGTTTTAGAGTACGTCTGCAGCATTAATGTCTTCATTGTCTTACACACAATGTGTTTTGTAAAGGTGACTTAATTGTGGATGAGCTGTTCATCTTGGTGAGAGACTGTGATAAAATATTTCTATTCTTTATTTGGTCTTATGTAAGAGGTGTCCCAGTGTGTTCTTTCTCATGTACAGCCTGTTCCTCAAGCCTCCACTGAGTGATCATTAATGAATGCAGTAAGTAACCTGACAACATGCTGTAGCACATCTGCACCTATAGGCGCCACCTTAAATAAGACCTGTCACATTATGTGCCAGTATTGGACAAGCTTTGGCTGCATGTGCATGTTCTGTGCACGTTTTATCTGAACGTAATGTGCCATTGAGCCTGATCCAGCTGCATGTAATGTTCTGCAGATTTATCAGTGTTTATATGCATTGAACAGATATTCTAGGGGATTAAACGGGGAATAATGATGTACAAGTAATTACATGGTGGGTGTCTACCTCCGAGGGTCTGTCATTCCAATCAGTTCTGTGCAATATTCTCATGTCTGTTCTGTTTCTTAGCCTCAGCACATGATCTGAATTTGAATTAGCCCTGTGTCCTGCCGAGGACTCCTGCTTATTCACAATAAGTCAATGAAATTAGAATTTGAAGACTGGAAGGGATATTGACGTAATGTTCATAGAAATCAGAGGCGTGGGTCCTCGATGATGGTCCATTAATAAGTCTCTGAATGAATTTGGTTGTGTAAATGGCAGCACAGTACCAGGGCAAATGGACAGATATTGACAGTGTGATGAAAAGAGGAAGACAAGAGCAGAGAGGACATGCAGGCCTGCAGCTGGAATAGTGGGCAGTAGGACGTACAGGAAAATGTCTTCATACACACAATGGCTGCTGAGGGTCCCTCTGGTTTCTGCTCACATTGACAGACTAATGCAAAGAATCAACAAAAGAACAGAACAAAAAGAGCATCTAAGTGTCTTTTTAAGATGATCACTTGGTCTGAGCCTGAAAACTGGTCTCGGGCCTGGATAAAGCTCAGTTGAATGCAGTAAAGTCTCATTTTTAGACACAGGTTTGTGATTGGGGCTTTGTGATGATGAAAATGACTTTATGATAATAGGCTCATCATGAATCTGGGATGCATGCACCGTACTACACTCATTGTTTCTCAGTGTTGGTGATTGTGAACTATTGTTCTAGGAGCTGAAATATTAAATGAGCATTTTGATATTGATGTTTCCATGCACTGACCCCTCCTTGAAAAGAACTGACTAGTGCTGGCCCCTCAACACACAGACCTCTGTTATTCTGCTCCATGTGTTGATGCTAGATTTGATTGTTTTCTTACAAACATTAACTTAATCCATTCTCTACTTGTCTATTACGTCACCAGGAGCATTTTTATTCATCTTTGCTGCAGTATTATTCTGCAGACATCAACTGATGCTGATGAATTGTAAATGAAGATTTTCCATAGAGCCTTTTTCTGGAGATATATTGCTGTGAAAGATGAATATTTCTAGTTTAAGATACATCAGTCTTTCACAGAGCTGGTCCTGGTTCAACACTTTTCAAAACACAAGCTTTAAGATGAATATCAAAGATGGAGACACAGCTTTACTTTGTTCACAATGATTCTATTTGATCCATGTCTTGTAATGAAAGCACAATGGTTACTTTCTCCTAAACCTTATTTTATTTCTATTCTCTTAACAGTCGTGCAAAGATGCAAACATACAACATACAAAACATTATCATAATCTCAAATAAAGGCTGTAAGCTTTAAAAGAAGTCCACCACTATTGGTGCTTGGTGACAGAGACAGTCTGCGTTTGTATTCGAGAATATGGTGATGTAGGCTGTGCATAACCTGCAAACCTGTATCCTACCGATGAGTGTCAACCCCAGGTTCCATTGCAATGTTCCATCAAAACTAATAAATGAGTTCAAACCTGAAGCCTGTACAGCACTGTTGGCAGTATTGAGTGTTAAATGTGTTTAACTTTGACAAATAGAGTAGACGCTCAGTGCAATGTTGTACAATGTGACAACGTCTCTCACAATATTATAATTTACATCAACCAGCCTTTAATAAGCTGTTAATATGAGTGTACTATACTGTGTAGGCCTTTTGTTTAGTTTAAATAAACATTAACAGAGGCTTTAGTCACACAAGCTTATCACATTCACCTGACCTACTTTTTTTTTACAGAAACAAAACCATACGAGCATCATTAACACACATTCATGAGTAAATACACTTTGTGAGAAAAACACAGTAAAAAGACTTTTCAGGTCTATGTCCCTCACTTTTTGTGTTTATATAATGGTTCAAATACATATTTTGCTGTTGATTTTAATTTTCCTTCTCATTTGTAATATCTATTGTCTGGACAGTGGAAATATTGTAATATATTTCTGTCTAAAAGCCCTGTTAATGACACTAATATTCTTCTCTAGAATCATTGTGTTTGTGTTTTTCAGTTATAGATACGTAACTGCACTGCACCATTCACTTGCATCTAAAACTACAAAATGAAAGCTTCCATTTCAGAGCAAGTCAAATGTGATTTCTCTTTGAAAACCTCCTGTTCTGTGTGTGTGCTCCAGATCCAACATGTGTGAAGACATGTGGTGTTGAGCAGCTACAGTGCAGGCGTCTATCAGCATCTGCTCAGGTGGCTCAGTGGAACCCTGGCACTCGCACCACTTACATTTCTGAGTCCAATCCAATGATCTAACTGTACAGGAGATGGACAGCAGCAAAGTGGATTATATGCAGGAGTCATTTAAGAAGCTTTTAACCAATGCATGAAGAAATGTCACTGAAGCTCTGTCACAGGAGGAAAAAGAGCTGCTGTAGACTGGAACAAACTTGGACTCGTAACAACAATTATGTGGGCTCATTTTTTTTTTTTAGCCAAACCACAAGTTCAAGGCAGAGATAGAAACCAGAATTCATAATAGACATTTGACACTATATTAATATGAAGAGTCTATGGATACACAGCTCTTCTATGGACCTCACTGTAGCAGAACCACCCTTGGAATCCCCACTGATTTACTGTCCTGTCTTTTCTGCCATTGCCAGAGGCCTTCAGAGACAAGCCTGTATCTGGAGCTTGAAAGTTAACTGTTTTCTTTCAGATAAAAGTATGGCCAAAGTAATTTATGGACAAGAAATGTTATTAATGACTTTGCTTCTTGCTTTTACAAGCAGTGAAGCTTGGGTCCACCAGGCACCAGGGTCAAAGGTCACACAGGACCAGTACCACCCACCTGGCGCCATGTCTTTTTAACCATCAACTGAAAATAAAGTTGTTGTTTCAGCTGGATTCAAGGACCCCCTCGTTCTTTGCCGAGAGCGCTCCATCTCCATTCTGATTGACAATCGGAATGCTTTTGATCCTAACATCCAAGAATGATCAAGGACCGCCCCTGGTGGTCAAATGAACAAATGACTCTATCCAATCATCAAAAGACAATTTCGTAATTCTTTCATTAAAGGAAAATGTATTTTTGATATTGTGTTGTTTCTACTGTTCTCTTCCAGGACACGGATCTGTGACCAAATAACTCCCTTTATGGTTTATGGTTTCCGTTTTGTTTTAAATGAAATGTAATTAATGTTTCAACAATATTCTACATATTCATAATGCTCTACTTTTCTTTGTATAATCCTACAAGTATAAATGTTTGGTGTGTGTTATGAGAATAAGGTGAAAAAAAGGAATGTTTTAAAAACTTTAGTTAAACTTTAGTTTAAATGTTCCCAAGCAACTTAACTCAAAGTTGATAAAACTGGCCGCTGGCCAAGAACTCTCTCTCTTGCCCTTTGGCTTCCAGCCTCGTCGGACCCTGCGTCTACGGACCATCCGCTCCCTGCGGGGACCGCCCTGTCCCGGCGACCATGGCCAAAGCTTCGAGCCTCGTGTAAGCACGAGTAAACTTCTTGGTTCCAAAGACCGTGCCTGCTAAAGCGCCTGCTCTTCCTCCAAAGGAGCGCGCGCACAAGCAAGTTTTAACCAGCAACAGCTAAGAACTCTTTCATGGACACTGCAATGACCTGCACAACCTCAGACTTTTAACGGTACACGGAGGCCCAGGTGCTTTGGGCAACAACCGGACATCTCTCTCTACCCCGGGCTGCAAACCCTCTGGACGAGACGCGCACGTAACGGCATCCTTGGTGTGGAACGCTTCATCAGTAAGCGACAAACTTTCTGGAGAACATTCAGGACGCTCGGACCGCTGATAGCGACCCACCTAACCGAGCCAGCCCGCTGACTACAGAGTAAGTCCGCAGCGTGACACAACAGCCTTGGTGTTGTTAAATGTCCTCTGCCCAAAACCGCCATCTCCTTCTCCGTTAAAAGCCACTTTGATTTAGTTTCCATCATTTAGATTAACATGTCTAAACATTCCTCTGGTTTCACAAACCCTGTGAAAGCAAATATTTATTCCTGTGTTTAACCCTGTGTTTATCCCTTTTGTGTTTATCCTTTCCCTGTTCCAATGTCATTTACCATAATTTTAATAAAATCCCATAAAAGACATTAATGTTTCTCTGTTTATATTAAGAATGTTCGAAAACAAAACAAATTCTCTTCCTTTAAGATTAATGAGACTAGATTAAACAGTTTCTCTGCACCTGTTAAAAACCAGGGTGGTGCCCCTTTTAATCAGAAATTAATTTTAATGAATTAATATTAATATCAAAATTAATTATTGAAATTATTAAAATTAATCTTCTATATGTTTATAAAAACATACCCTTATGCGCTACAGTGTATTTTGGTAGAAATAATTTTGATAAGAAAAGATATTAATTGATAATTTACCCAAATTAATAAATTAATATTTCTTGTTACATTATATTACATAGTACACTACATCACTCTTAAAGGACCTACGTTTCTTCAAAGAAGGCCTACAGAAGTCTAGTTTTCACATGGTTTAGTTGTAGTTGCTGCGGTGACTCACCTGGTAGAGTGTGTACCACGACCACATAAAGCACAATGGTCTTAGAACAAAAACACTATCTGTATTTAGTTCATTTGATCTGGTTGAGATAATATTCCTTGAAGGAGTCAGCTCATGGACAAGCCCCTTTTTGTCGGTTCCTGTCGGCGCTGCAAAGCCTTTCCTAAAATGATCTGCTGTTAGTGCTCTCTGGCCACATTTCTGCTGTGTTTAATAATGCACTCAGTACAACAGTCACTGTTTGGTCTCTCCCACATGTCATAATGAAGCTCTCGACAAAAACAATCCTACTCCATAACTGTTATTAAACTGTTTTCTGATGTGATTAGATCCATGGAAACTTTCTTTTTCTTCACAACAGAAAAGAATGACTATGACTTCTTGAGTTTCTTTGTTTTGGGGATTTAAAAGCACCACAGTTGTATGAGTATAATAAGGTAGAAAGACAGATTTTTCTAAAGAGTATCTCTGCTGTAACATCCTTTCATCTCCCTACAGAGCACAGATAATGTCAGTATTCCATTTAAAGGACACAGACATATTCTGTAGTGTTATCCTTCAGCCATTTCATTACAACTGAGTCATTTCCAGCGCTCTGCTGTAGCTGTCACTTTGGCCAGACAAAGGTCTGACTCAGCATCTTCACTGCATTTCACAGTTATTCTCCTGTGCACTAAACTGATCAATGACCTCAGATGGGATCAGTTAGTTCTTATGAAAGACAATAATCTACAATAGATCTCTGTAACTGAAGAAAAAAAACCTCAAGACAAATGTTTTAATACTGCTCATTTATGGCTCTTTAAAAAAAGTCCAATGGCACAGACACGGCTGTGCATTAAGAAGACACTTGCAGAATAAAACATAGTGGTCACATGACAACACTTTATTTTTCTTTTCTCAGTAGATTTGTAAATATTAAAATGATATTACTATTTTTTTTTACAGTGATCGACTGTGAAACTGTGTTCTGCTGAAAGAACACAGTCCAAGAAACACAAAATGGCTGCTGTGATCCACTACATAAAGCTTTATGTAGCGTACCATTGTATGAATTATATTATTCCCTTTGTTTGAAATGCTTTTTGTGATTATTCACTAAACATTTACCTTCAACTCACTTTGAACAAAACTGAACATGGTTCATTTTTAAATCTGAATCAGTCTTTTTTTCTGTGACCTACAAAGAACATGCCCACGACCCACTTTTTGTGTCCGACCCACCAGTTGAGAATAGCTCATACAACACAGTATACAGGTGTCCACAATAGTAACTCATTTAAGTAGTGTTTAACCCTCGAGGATAATATGTTTCCATTAGTTTGTTTTGGACAAAGTAAAGTAAATAGACCCTGTCGCCCTTGTGACCTTCAAAAAGTGTTGCTGCAGAGCGGCGGAAGTGTGTAGTGTGTTTCAATTTTCTAATAATCTTCTCAACCGCACTGCACTGCACACTTTATCCACACTTCCATCAAGTGTGGATCAGCTGACTTCACTGAAGGATATTACCCACAATCCCTTTCTCTGTGACGCCTCAAATAGACAGGGCTTTTGTTTCTAAGCAACAAAACACAACCTGCAAAAATCAGTAACTGTTAAAAATATAAAACATGTCGTAACATATTCAAAGCTAAGTCTAGAAAATCAATTGTAAAACTATTGCCAGGTTTCAACTCTGTCTAAAGGTTGTGCCTCGTCTTTCTCTGAAACAAAATGTCTCCAAATCTGCTGCTGACTTTCTGATAAATCTAACAACAGTTTAGCAAACATTACTAGAACAGACGTCATTGTTTTTGCACTTGTTTCTAATCGGCCTTGGTCTGTTCAGAATGAAAGTTACAAAGAAGAGTGACGGGGGGGTGTCCCAATTCTTCAATTTAACAAGCTTTGGGCCCTTGTGCACTTTCATTTTTGCATTCATTTTCTTTCTTTTTATTTCAACACTGAACACTGTTTGAAGGTTAAGGACATTTAAATAAATGGATTTTGTTTCCAAAAGTTTTAAGTGAGTTCCTCATTTACTGTGTTTCTTTACAAACAACAGCAGGTGTTCACATTTTACAGAAGAAGGTGAGCAGTAGAACTGCAGTCTGCACTGTCACCACCAGATGCTGGACAAAAAAAACCCCACCAGAATAAAGGCAAAAAATTAATTCTTAGCCCCACATTCCTGTTTAATGACATGTTTTTCATTTTGAGATTGATCCAATAAGAATAATATATTTAAATTCTGTCAATACAGTATATGTTTGTTCTTCATGAACCTGGTACTTGATGAAAAGTGCTATCATTCGAGGTGAACATGGCTTGACCATTTGTTATATTTACTGTGTTCCGTTGAGAGTTTTTACTTGTATACTCACTTCTTAAAGCAGAGTATAACAGATGAACATGTTTTTCTGTTTGTTTTAGATGTTCATTTAGATCTCAATGAAAAGAACAGCTCTAACAGTTTTAAATTTTCTGCAGAAAACACAGTACTTTAATGTTGGAGACAAAATCCAGGGCATGGCATGGTTTCTAAAAATGTTTATGCTTTTAACAATCTGGTTTAATGAGGTGTGGAAGGTTTAATGGTTTTAAATGTCTCCAAGGAGAGTGATCAGATCAGGCCTGACTGGAACATTTACCCTCTTGGTATTTCGGCTGATATTTATGTGTTGTCAAAGCCCCTGCGCCTGCACCGAGCACGTTCAGCTCTAAACATCACAAAGTTTGGCCTCTTTTAACATCTTTCCCAGTTCTGAGAAGCACAAAGCCTCCAGGTTTGTGCCAAGAGCAGTCAACCCTCAAAGCCTCATTTTAGTTTAGTGCAGGGCGAAAGGTCAAGGGTCAGTTTACTTTGAGACACTCCCTCGCTGGGATCAATGGACTTAAAGGATTATATTTCAGTGCCTCGGGAGGATTTTTTTAGTTGTAGTCAGTTGGATGTACTAGTAATCAGATTACTGTTGGATTATGAAATCATTAAGATATTAAAAACTTCATTCAGACATTTGTGAAGGTGGTTAGAGGAGCCTGAATGTGTTTAATGTATTCATGTCCAATTATCTGCAGTTACTTATAAATAAGCACTCACTTAAATTCTAAACATCTACAAATATTATTAGTGTTGCAGAATATATTACAAATCATTTCTGACAATATCAACATCTAACGTGACTCTGCAGATGGTACTGTGTCTATGTCACAGCTCCATCTGGGAAGGCTTCCATAGAAAGTGTTTGTAAAGAGCACGTATTGGTTGGTGATTGAGCAGACAATTTGTCTGGAGCAGAACAAGATGGATTTTTGTGAGTTTGTGGTAAATCAACCTGTGCAACATCCATATTTCAAGGATAACTTCAAACTGAATTTAATGATATAGTTTACAAGGCCTTCACACTTGGTATGTTAAAATAATTTAGAAGTGTAAAATGATGGTGTTAATAAATGAAGCTAGTGTCAACGTGACTCTAGAGGTCTGAATTATATTTTATAAAAATAATATCAAGTCCTATTCCTTTTCAATCACATAAACACCACTCAAGTAACTAAACTGTCCTGTTTTTTCTTTCTCTGAATCACAGCCTGTGATACACTTGACATCTCTGATTGAACAGTGTGCTTTAAACTGTTATTTATTTATTAATAACGTCGAGTGTGTCAGAGGCTTTACATTTACATCAGAAGTTTTAAAAGCACAAGAATGATGTATTTGTACTAATCGTGGATGTACATGTCATTCTGTGAAGTAGGTTTGCATTTACTATTTTCCCTTCGTTCATGTCCTATTATTAGTGACATGGTCCCTGTGGCTGATACTCAGTTTCTACAGTATATACTGTATTCCTGTGTTTGCAGTCCAAACACTGTGTTCTCTCTCAAGAACAGCTAACACCCTGCTGCTCACAGTCCTCTGTCCCCTGCTGGTCAAATATGTGTAAATATTTCAATAGTGTTGTCAGTGGAGCAGCAGAAGACAAGAGAATGTGTGAATGAGTGTCTGTCCTGTGTGTTTCTGGGTTTGTTTTGTGGATTTGATGAACTAGTATTTATTATATATGTGTGTGTGTGTCTGTAGTACATATGCATTTACTTGTGTATGTGTGTGTATATGAAGATGTATGATGTATAAGTGCATATGTAGATGTGTTAATAGGTGTATATGTACTGTATGTGTTGTATATGTACTGTATGTGTTATATAGGTGTATATGTACTGTATGTGTTATATAGGTGTATATGTACTGTAGGTGTTATATAGGTATATATGTACTGTTTGTGTTATATAGGTGTATATGTACTGTTTGTGTTATATAGGTGTATATGTACTGTTTGTGTTATATATGTAGCAGAACCACCATTGGAATCCCCACGGATTAACTGTCCTGCCTTTTCTGCCATTGCCAGAGGCCTTCAGAGACAAGCCTGTATCTGGAGCCTGAAATTTAACACTGTTTTCTTTCAGATAAAAGTACTTTATGGACAAGAAATGTTATTAATGACTTTGCTTTTTGCTTTTACAAGCAGTGGAACTTGGGTCCACCAGGCACCAGGGTCAAAGGTGGCTCAGGACCAGTACCACCCCCCTGGCGCCATGTCTTTTTAACCATAAACTGAAGATAAAGTTGTTGTTTTAGCTGGATTCAAGGACCCCTCTCTGGAGCGAGAGCGCTCCATCTCCATTCTGATTGACAGTCGGAATGCTTTTGATCCTAACATCCAAGAATGATCAAAGACCGCCCTGGTGGTCAAATGAACAAATGACTCTATCCAATCTTTAAAAGACAATTTCGTAATTCTTACATTAAAGGAAAATGTATTTTTGATATTGTGTTGTTTCTACTGTTCTCTTCCAGGACACAGATCTGTGACCAAATAACTCCCTTTATGGTTTATGGTTTTCGTTTTGTTTTAAATGAAATGTAATTAATGTTTCAACAATATTCTACATATTCATAATACTCGACTTTTCTTTGTATAATCCTACAAGTATAAATGTTTGGTATGTGTTATGAGAATGGGGTGAAACAAAAGACTTTACAAACAAAAACTTTAGTTAAACTTTAGTTTAGATGTTCCCAATTAACTTCCTTTTCTGCCGGAAGAGCGCCCCCGGCTCAAAGTTGATAAAAGCTGGCTGCGAGCCAAAACTCTCTCTCTTTGCTCTCTTGCCTCCGGCCTCTTGCCCCTTGGCTTCCAGCCTCGTCGGACCCTGCGTCTCACGGTCCATCAGGACCATGGCTAAAGCCCGAGCCTCGTGTAAGCACGAGTAAACTTCTTCGTTCCAAAGACCGTGCCTGCCAAAGCGTCTGCTCTTTTCCAAGGAGCGCGCGCAGAAGCAAGTCTTAACCAGCAACAGCTAAGAACTCTTTCATGGACATCGCAATGACTTGCACAACCTCAGACTTTTAACGGTACACGGAGGTCCAGCTGCTTTGGGCAACTACCGGACATCTCTCTACACCGGGCTGCAAACCCTCTGGGCGAGGCACGCCGTGCACGCGACGGCATCCCTGGGTGGGGAACGCTTCATCAGTAAGCGACGGACCTTCTGGAGAACATTCAGGACGCTCGGACCACTGATAGCGACCCACCTAACCGGGCCAGCCCCGCTGACGACAGAGTGAGTTCGCACGTGACACAACAGCGTTGGTGTTGTTAAATGTCCTCTGCCCAAAATCGCCATCCCCTTCTCCGTTAAAAGCCCCTTTGGTTAAATTCCATCATTTAGATTAACAAGCCTGAGCATTCCTTTGGTTCCCAAACCATCTGAAAGCAAATATTTATCCCTGTATTTAATCCTGTGTTTATTCCTTTTTGTGTCAATCCCTTTTCCCTGTTCCAATGTCATTTTTAACTATAGGTTTGTGTAATTTTTAATAAAATCCCTTAAAAGACATTAATGTTTCTCTGTTTATAATTAAGAAATGTTCAAAAACAATGAGAATTCTCTTCCTTTAAGATTAATGAGACTAGATTAAACAGTTTCTCTGGACCTGTTAAAAACCAGGGTGGTGCCCCTTTTAATCAGAAATTTATTTTAATGAATTAATATTAATACCAAAATTAATGATTAAAATTATTAAAATTAATCTTCTATATGTTTATACGAACATACCCTTCTACACTACACTACATTTATTTTGACGCCCCGTGTGAGGCTTGGAAGAAGATTCTTAATTAAACTTTGAAATCATTAAATAACACCTAAAGTCTTTACATAATTGCTGTGCACTGAAAGCTGTGTCTAAGTTGTTATCTGGTTAACTGTGTGTGTTTGTGATCATCGCTAGGTGATCAAATGTGAAGCGCTGTGTTAATTTAAATCGTACCAGCTGGACTGATATTGTTTTGAATTATGTTTGATATTGTATGCGTGACGTTTTATAGCAAGAGCATTCAAACAATAAATGGCTGCGATATTCCAGCATTTATTAAATGTTTGATGAAGTTATTTAAGTCTGCTGAAAACAGAGACTTTGTTTAAGTGAATTGGTGCGAGTGTGTAAACACGTGGATCCTCAGGGCATCCATTTTGAGTTCCCTTCTAATGGCTGTGAGCTGTCCAGCATTAAGAAGTACCTGCTAAGGTTGTTTTAATGTCTGAAGGACTTTGTGATTTATATTTCTAATGGCTGCGAGCTTTCCAGCATTAAGAAATACTTGTTAAAAGTTGCGTAGAGTCTGCTGAAGAAGAAAGCTCAGAGACTTAGCAAATGTGCATGCATGCTAACACGCTAACCAAAGTGTGTATATGGGCCCCGAGACAAAACTAATTGCTGCGTTGTACCAGGATTAAGTCAATGGTCTCATACAAGTTGTTAAATTGCCGCACGATGCCGGAATTTATAAGTGAACTTGTCTTTCCTAAGGCTCATGAGCCTAGGTGTATTTAAACGGATTAAAAACCCGTGCTTGGAGGCCTTCACAGCCTAGCTAACTGTGAAAGCCCTCCCCCCAAACCACGTGGCCTGCCGTGCGTTGATCCAAAACGTGGTCTGAGCCTGCTGTGGTAAATGCAATGTGCTTGTGTTTAAAACATGGCCTTGTACCTTGTACAAAGCGCTGCTGTGTTTTAACCCATTGTTTAGAGTTGTAGACACGTCCAGAGTTAACCCCTGACTGAGAGCTGACCGCAGCTTCAGCAAGGACCCTCAAAGGGGCGTGCCGGAAACGTCACTCCGGAAACCACAGACTCACGAGAGTCTCTACTGCCCCCTTTCGGAAAGGAGTGGCAAAACACAGATTCACCAAGAGTCTCTAGCGCCCCCTAACGAAAGGCAGGTGCAAAACCACCATAATTCCCTGGAGAAGCTCTACCTCCCTCGTGCGGTCACTCAAGGGAGTTACACCTCTTCCCTGTAACCAGTGACGCTGATTAATCAATCAATCAATCAATCAATATTTATTTATATAGCGCCTTCCAACAACCACAGATTGAACCAAGGTGCTTAACAACATTAGTAAAAAATAAACATATTTACAAATAGGTTTAAAACATATTTACACAATAAAAATAGATCAGTGTCACAGAGCCATTAAGTGCCAAAAGCCATTTTAAATAAAAAGGTTTTAAGTTTGGCTTTTAAGTTTGGCTGAGCTACTGCCGGGGCGGCAGTAGCTCAGTGGGTAGAGCGGTCGTCTTTCAACCATAGGTAGGCGGTTCGATTCCCACTCTCCCCACAGTTCATACTGTCGTTGTGTCCTTGGGCAAGACACTTAACCCACCTTGCCTCCAGTGACTGTAACACTGGTAATGTAATGTAAGTCGCTTTGGATAAAGCGTCTGCTAAATGAATAAATGTAAATGTAAATGTAAACAGAGGCCGGTCAGTGATGGAATGTAACTCAATGGGCAACGAGTTCCAGAGTTTAGGACCGGCCACTGCAAAAGAACGATCGCCCCACTGTTTGAACCGGGACCGGGGCACCTTCAGCAGATGTTGCCCAGCAGAACGTAGAGCTCTGCTGGGTTTGTGAGGGGTCAGAATCTCACACAAATAAGAAGGTGCAAGGCCCGTGAGTGCATTAAAAACAAACATTAAGATTTTAAAATTAATTCTTAACTGGACAGGAGCCAGTGCAGGGAGTACAGGACAGGTGTTATGTGCTCGTGTTTCGACTGTTAGTTAGCAGTCGGGCAGCAGCGTTTTGCACAAGCTGCAAACGGTGTTTGGTTAACTCCACATAGAGCGCATTGCAGTAGTCTATGCGGAGCTAATAAAAGCATGGATGGCTTTCTCCAGGTCAGCACGACTTAAAAGCGGTTTGACCTTTGAAAGGAGGCGAAGCTGAAAAAAGCTTGCCCTAACCACCGAATCTATTTGTTTATCAAATCTTAGACTGCTGTCTAGTTTTACCCCCAGGTTTTTGACAACATGGTTGAGATGAGGGCCAAAGCAAAAGACCAGGAGCTGAGACACTGGGCAGGTTGGATGTGCCGAACACAATACATTCAGTTTTATCCTCATTCAAACAGAGGAAATTCTGGGACAGCCACAATCTGATGTCCTCTAAGCATCTGTTGATGGACTGAAGACTATTAGGACAAGCAGGGACAACCGGAAGGTAAACCTGTAGGTCGCTCATGCACAGATGAAAAGACATTTTGTGCTTTGAAATAACAGCACCTAACGGCAACATATACAAGGAAAATAAAACAGGGCCCAAAATGGAACCTTGTGGCACACCAGAGGACAAGGGAGCCGAGGAGGAGGAGAAGTCACCAATCCTGACAGAAAAAGTCCTCTCTGTTAAATACGACCTAAACCACTGCAGCACAGGTCCCTGAAGCCCAACCTGTTGTTCCAGACGTGTCAGGAGGACTGAGTGGTCCACGGTGTCAAATGCTGCAGTAAGATCCAACATTATGAGCAGCACTGGCTTTTTGTCATCAAGGGACAAGAGAATGTCATTTTGTACTTTGAGAAGAGCGGACTCAGTGCTGTGTCGTGTCCTAAAGCCAGACTGGAACTTTTCAAAGATCTGATTGTTCTCCAGAAAAGACTGTAACCGTAAGAAAACAATCTTTTCCAAAACCTTGGATAGAAAAGGTAAATGGGACACAGGTCTAAAATTTGACAGAACAGTAGGATCAAGGTTGGTTTTTTTTAGCAGAGGCCTGACCACTGCGTGCTTGAATACAGTTGGTACAGAACCTGAACTCAGACAGCTGTTTATAAATGAGAGGAGGCATGGGCCCACTGTGTTAAAAACCTGTTTAAGCATTTTAGATGGTATAATGTCCAGAGGACAGTTGGTCGGTCTCAGCCCTGGACCACATCAGAGGAGAGAGAGTGATACTGGCTCAAACACATTAAACACAGAGAGGACAGGAGAAGAGCACAAGTCAAAAGTGTTAGACATGTTCTTAATGCTCTGTTTAACAGAGGCTACTTTATTAACAAAATAATGGAGGAAATCATTACAGGTTGACTTTGAGGCCTGCTGTGGAGCATTACTAGATGGATTTATAACAGACTGAATTGTATTGAATAGCGCTCTAGGACGATTAGAGCTGGTGGAAATGACATTAGACAGATACTGACATTTAGCTGCTTTGACTGCATATTGATATTCAGTAAGACTGTCTCTCAATATACCCAGTGAAACATGTAGCTTGTCCTTTTTCCACTTGCGCTCGGCCTGCCTGCACCTCCGTCTAAGGGCACGGGTGGTGTCATTAAGCCAAGGCTCTAGTTGAGTCCTGACAGTTCTGCACCTGTAAGGAGCAATGATGTTAAAAATCTCTGAGCAGGTGGAGTTGAAGGAGGAGATGAAGACTTCTGTGCAGAGTGGGAAGTCCACTTCGTCCTGAGAGTAAAGAGTGGTGTTCATAAAGGCAGCAGCAAATTCTCCAGCTGTGGTGGAAGTGATGATGCGGCGGCGACCGGCTGGAGTAAGGGATTTTGCTGCAGGGACAGGGCCTTTGAATTCAAACATAACAGGAAGGTGGTCTGAAATGCAAATGTCACTTGTGGCAGCATGGTCACTCCAATGTGTGACCATGCTGGTGTGTGGGAGCGTTCACTGATTGTGTCAGATCCAAAGAGATCAGAAGGCTCTGAAAGTCATTGGACAGCTGACTTGATGGGCAGCAAACGTGTATATTAAAATCACCACAAATTAATAAACTGTCATATTGTGTTCGTAATTCCCCAAGTAACTTGGAGAACCCCTGGAATGAAATCCTTATTATATTTTGGAGGTCGGTAGACAACAGCACACAGTAGAGGACATGCAAATGGAGCCAGGAATAGCTGAAGCTCAAAGCTACTATAGTTCTTAGATGGAAGTAGACGACAGTTCAAGTGTTGTTTAAAGACAGAAGCCAGACCACCACCACGACTGGACACTCGCGGCGTACTCAGGAAAGAGTAGCCGGGAGGAGGAGCTCAGCGCTGTTATCACCTGGTTTTAGCCAGGTCTCTGTGAGCATGAGAAAATCCAGGTCGTGGAAATCAAGTCGTTGAGGATGAAGGTCTTGTTTGTGAGCGATCGGGTGTTTATCAAAGCTGCGTGCACCGACCTACAGTTCACCGACTGCGGAGTGGCATGATTGAGCGGGCGGAGATTTCCCTCGTACGCAGCCCCGCACCTGAACCCTCACCGGCCGGCAACACGGAAGCAAGCACCCAGCGTCAGGGAGAGCTGGTCGGAGCCACCGATAGCTGAACTCTAAGGAGCGCGCAGGTCAAATTTTCCGACACCGTGGATTTTCCATTCAGCGAACAGCCAGAAACATCCGTACATAGTGAAGCCAGGTAAGCCTTGAATCTTACGAGCACCCTCCTCTTTTCCCGCTCTCCGCTTCTTGTTGCGAAGGCAACGTGCAGAAAGGACGCCACAGATAGGCTGGCACAGCGGCTAGCAGAGGCGGCGGCGTTTTTGAATGTCCATATTCAACAAAATCAGAAAGGTTGTTCACCGTATCCCGTATCTTTAGCAGGGTCAGGCGTTCATACACCAATAGCGATGACACATTATTAATGACACACAGGATAAATACAATAATTAGCAGTAAAGTCAAGAGACGTGGACGGCAAGCCATACACAGTGGCGCCATCTTGTCAGTCATCTTCATCATCAAAAACAACAACAAAGCTTAGAGCTTTTTAATCGCGGCAATTTAATCATCAAAGCTTAGAGCTTTGATAATAATGAGTAGTTTAAAGCTTTTATTTGACACTGAAATGCCTCAGTGATTAATCTAAGTAAATTAACCTTTGTTAATACTGATTCAGCAAATAGCACTGGTTAATAACTAGTAAATGCACAATACAGTTGAAACTGAACTCAACTAATATTGTGACACGCCCCCGTACATCCCCTGTACCTTAAGAAGCTTTGCTACTGATCACTGCATTCAATTTGGCCCAAATTTAAATGATTTAAAATTGCTTTTGTGATTCTTCTCCAGGAGTCTTAACTGAACCCTTGCTCCTAAATTGTTAATTTCACAGATTAGCACCGCCACGCCACAGCGCTGCTAACCCTAAATTAACACCCAGCCAACAGGCTATTGCTAATAGCCAATACAAATTTAAATCGGACTCCCTCAATTTAATTATTTTCTGAAATTGAATTTTTAATTCAATTATTTTATTTCTTTTATTTTTATTTCTTTTTTTTCTTTTTATCTTTTTTTTATTTTTTTTTCTCTCTTCGCCACTCCGCAAGTACTAATCCCCGCTTTACAGTTAAAACCCCAGTTAACTGTAACTAACCTGTTTCATAGAGACAGTCACGTTCTTCAACATGGCTGACCTGCCCCCTGAGTCGTCCAGTTCCATCAAACCACTGGAACACCGGGGCGCAGCCCTAAGGGAATTAACCGAGAAATTGATTCCCCAATACGTGGATGAGATACAAGACACTGTGCCCGCAAAACTCGATGCCACGCTATGCGCCCTGGTTAGCCTAGCCCTAACCACCAAGCCACAGGGCGAGGACCTAGCAAAACTGCTAGGGCAAATGGCTATTGTCCTGCGCGCTCAGCAGAGACAAGCAGCGGATCTCTTGACACGCAGTCATGAAAAGATCCAGAGCCAAAGACTGGGCCTTACCCGCTTTCAACGCGACTACGAGGCGTTGAATGATGAGCTCCAGTCGGCCGAAGCATCGTTGGCCAATTCCGAAAAAGCTCTCGCTGAACTAAAGAGAGAGCTGAGCGACACAAGAATTGCCCGCGACAGAGCAGAAGTCGAGCTCCGTACTCGAGAAGATGAGTACGACACTATGCGGTCGGAACTCATAAAATCAGGACAAACTGCGCAGCTGTCTGCAGACATGCTATCAAAGGCAGCTGCACAGAAGGAGTCCCTGAGAGTACAGGTGGAGGCTCTCACTCAAGAACGAGACTTAGACCACCTGCTCATTGACCACCTTCAAGTGCGCCTGGCTAAAGCCGCCGAGGTGCCGTCAGGTAAAATAAAGGGGGGTGAAAGCACTCCAGTGCCAGAACCTGACCCCTCTCCCCAAGCGTTCGTGCCCAGGCAGTTGGACTTTGCCCCGCTACCAGCTGCCTCAGTAAGCCCCTCAGTCTCTGTCCAACAACCAGCCGCGAGCCTAGGACATTGGGACTATGGCCCCACTGAGCGAGACTTTGACAGGCTTGCACGTCATATCACCCGCTTTGAGCCCCATCAAGAAGTGTCTCACGACACTAGCGCGTACCTCAGAGACATTGAATTCTACCTCCAAAGAATTCCCAATGCTACTGCTGAGGATAAAATCTATTTAATCAAACTAACATCAAGCAGAGATGTTAGTAGTTTTATTGAACGTCAAACCCCTTCCGTCCGAGCTGATTTCGAACTCCTTAGTCAATCACTCATGGAGGAATTCTCTGACGTTACCACGAATGTGGGCCTAATGGCTGCTCTGACAATCAAACAAGCATGGTCAGAGTCCCCACAGCTGTACTACCATCGCTACGCAGCGTATTTTGGCCTACTCAATGAACCAGGCATGGAGGAAGACAAAAACTTCAAAGATCTTTTTGTACAAAACCTCCATCCAACGGTCAGCCATCATCTTGGCATCGCTGCATGCCCGCTAACTCAAACCAGCCGCCAACTTCGCGAGCTGGCCATGAGGGCCTTCACTAAGCAGAGACTGACCCACGCTGAGCATCAAGAGACAGTCGCTCTCTTTACTGTGGATCAAGTCTAGCATTTGAAGAGGCATTTGATTCCAGTCCTAGAGACTCGACTTAAAGTGCACAAAGCCCAGCTTCGTGCCGAAAGGGGGGACTGTAGCAGAACCACCATTGGAATCCCCACGGATTAACTGTCCTGCCTTTTCTGCCATTGCCAGAGGCCTTCAGAGACAAGCCTGTATCTGGAGCCTGAAATTTAACACTGTTTTCTTTCAGATAAAAGTATGGCTAAAGTACTTTATGGACAAGAAATGTTATTAATGACTTTGCTTTTGCTTTTACAAGCAGTGGAACTTGGGTCCACCAGGCACCAGGGTCAAAGGTGGCTCAGGACCAGTACCACCCCCCTGGCGCCATGTCTTTTTAACCATAAACTGAAGATAAAGTTGTTGTTTTAGCTGGATTCAAGGACCTCACTCTGGAGCGAGAGCGCTTTATCTCCATTCTGATTGACAGTCGGAATGCTTTTGATCCTAACATCCAAGAATGATCAAAGACTCTATCCAATCATCAAAAGACAATTTCGTAATTCTTACATTAAAGGAAAATGTATTTTTGATATTGTGTTGTTTCTACTGTTCTCTTCCAGGACACGGATCTGTGACCAAAATAACTCCCTTTATGGTTTATGGTTTTCGTTTTGTTTTAAATGAAATGTAATTAATGTTTCAACAATATTCTACATATTCATAATACTCGACTTTTCTTTGTATAATCCTACAAGTATAAATGTTTGGTATGTGTTATGAGAATGGGGTGAAACAAAAGACTTTACAAACAAAAACTTTAGTTAAACTTTAGTTTAGATGTTCCCAATTAACTTCCTTTTCTGCCGGAAGAGCGCCCCCGGCTCAAAGTTGATAAAAGCTGGCTGCGAGCCAAAACTCTCTCTCTCTTTTTGCTCTCTTGCCTCCGGCCTCTTGCCCCTTGGCTTCCAGCCTCGTCGGACCCTGCGTCTACGGTCCATCAGGACCATGGCTAAAGCTTCGAGCCTCGTGTAAGCACGAGTAAACTTCTTCGTTCCAAAGACTGTGCCTGCTAAAGCGTCTGCTCTTTTCCAAGGAGCGCGCGCAGAAGCAAGTCTTAACCAGCAACAGCTAAGAACTCTTTCATGGACATCGCAATGACTTGCACAACCTCAGACTTTTAACGGTACACGGAGGTCCAGGTGCTTTGGGCAACAACCGAACATCTCTCTCTACACCGGGCTGCAAACCCTCTGGACGAGACGCGTACGCGACGGCATCCCTGGGTGGGGAACGCTTCATCAGTAAGCGACGGACCTTCTGGAGAACATTCAGGACGCTCGGACCACTGATAGCGACCCACCTAACCGGGCCAGCCCCGCTGACGACAGAGTGAGTTCGCACGTGACACAACAGCCTTGGTGTCGTTAAATGTCCTCTGCCCAAAATCGCCATCCCCTTCTCCGTTAAAAGCCCCTTTGGTTAAATTCCATCATTTAGATTAACAAGCCTGAGCATTCCTTTGGTTCCCAAACCATCTGAAAGCAAATATTTATCCCTGTATTTAATCCTGTGTTTATTCCTTTTTGTGTCAATCCCTTTTCCCTGTTCCAATGTCATTTTTAACTATAGGTTTGTGTAATTTTTAATAAAATCCCTTAAAAGACATTAATGTTTCTCTGTTTATAATTAAGAAATGTTTGAAAACAATGAGAATTCTCTTCCTTTAAGATTAATGAGACTAGATTAAACAGTTTCTCTGGACCTGTTAAAAACCAGGGTGGTGCCCCTTTTAATCAGAAATAAATTTTAATGAATTAATATTAATACCAAAATTAATTATTGAAATTATTAAAATTAATCTTCTATATGTTTATACGAACATACCCTTCTACACTACACTACATATAGGTGTATATGTACTGTATGTGTTATATAGGTGTATATGTACTGTATGTGTTATATAGGTGTATATGTACTGTATGTGTTATATAGGTGTATATGTACTGTATGTGTTATATAGGTGTATATGTACTGTAGGTGCACTGGTGTCACGGCTGTCTTAGATTGTCTTGGATATAAATCAAAGAAATTGTAAATGTGTAAGGTTAGAGCAGCTTCTGTTGTCGTCTTTGTTCAATTTGTTTGATTTCTCTCTAATTGTACAGCCCTAATAAATGCCAAATAGAAAAAAAATACCTTGTGTGTTTAAACTAAAGCTGAAATTACCTGAGGAAAAAGCCAGAGCAGCTTTGTGCAACAGGCTCTGAAGAAAGAGCCACAGAGTCACTAACACACTACACAAGTGTAATGTCCTCTGGATTTATCACAATGTTTGTCCAACATGACAAAGACAGGACAGGACTGGACAGACTGTAAAGACACTGTGTCCTCAGATACTTCCTGTTCCAACAGACGTAGAGCTGATGGGAGCGGCCGTCTCACAGCAGCGCGCTCACTTCTGAACTTTGATTATTGTAAAGTCATATGAAGCTGATCTTTGAGACTGGTCCGGCAGGTTGGGACTGCTTTAGGCTCCGACTCCACAGCAGTTCTTTTGAGGCGGCGACACAGACACAGGAGAACCAGCAGAGGACTGGACTGTGACAGGGTTTGTCTTTAAACAGACGGTCTTCAGACGACGTCCAGGTCCAGTGAGTGCACCTACGTTTGATTTGAATTCACTAAACTCTGCTGCTTTATTTCTACAAAAAGAAATGTGTTCAAATGAGAATAATCCACTAAAGCAGAATGAACTGGCTCAGAAATGTGAAATAATCTAGAAGAAGAGCTCAGAGACAGTGGATTTATCCCAGAACAGTTCATGTAACAGTGAAGGGCTTTATTAATATCAGCTGTTGTTCTTGTTCAACCAGGATCAAACCAAATGTGGGAAAAGTGAATAATAATAAAACAGTGCCTTCCCTAAGTCGTCTGAGGTTTTTACAGTGTAGGGTTTATATATTTAGTTAAAGGGTCTCTGGAACAAACACGGACTTGACTTAAATCAGACTTTTGAAAATGAGTTAATCCTGGCTTTGTAATTATTTGAAACTCTTAATTCACTGTAAACTCTTGAGTCTTAAGTCTGTCCCATTCAGACTCTGAGCTCAGATAAACTCATATAAAACAATAAAGTCTGGTTTTATGGAGCTGTTTACAGTAAAGTTGTTGGACTGTGATCCTCCAGAGGCTCATAAAGGTTCAGTATTCATTTGTGAATCTGTGTAAAGTGCTGCTTCTTTAACTGGATGAACCTGATGGAGGCTGAGGCCAGTGGATTTATTCCAGAACAATCCACGAGACTCTGAAGGCCTTTTATCAGAATCAGAAGTGTTTATTAATGGCCACACAACAAGTGCCTGACCTCAGCTCTGACCCTCTGTGTGAGGAAATCAAACAAACAGGACGACAATAAAACCAACAGTTACAGACAAACCATTGAGACAGTCCTCTGGGACAAAGACAGACAGAGACATGGACAAAGTCAGAGTTACATTCAGTTCAGGACCTGCTTTAGTGCCTTATGGCCAAAGTGTTTTTGAACCTTTGTGATTTAGTGGCAGGGATCTATAGCGCCTCCCAGTAATGTGCTGTAGTTTGTTACAGAATGAGTCCAAATGACCAAAGCAGAATATTATTGAAGTGTTTGATTATGACTGAGTAGAACTTGAGTCGTCTGAAGAAGAACAGACTTTTATTGGCTTTTATCAACAAACCCGATTCCAAAAAAGTTGGGACACTGTACAAATTGTGAAAAAAAAAAAACAGAATGCAATGATGTGAAAGTTTCAAATTTCAATAGTTTATTTACATTACAACATAGAAGACAAACTAAACTGAGAAAATGTATAATTTTAATGGAAAAATAAGTTGATTTTAAATTTCATGGCATCAACACATCTCAAAAAAGTTGGGACAAGGCCATGTTTACCACTGTGTGGCATCCCCTCTTCTTTTTATAACAGTCTGCAGACTTCTGGGGGCTGAGGAGACATAATGCTCAAGTTTAGGAATAGGAATGTTGTCCCATTCTTGTCTAATACAGGCTTCTAGTTGCTCAACTGTCTTTGGTCTTCTTTGTCTCATCTTCCTCTTTATGATGAGCCAAATTTACTGCAGGCTGGAAATTTTGATGATTTAGATGACAAATTTGAGCTTGGATGAAGGTTGTGGAAGTTAGTGGGATCTGTAGCAGGATTTTTGGAGACTTGGTGTGATAACAGCTGATTTAAGGGATGATGGGACATGGGCAGAACTCAGGGACGAGTGAATAATGTCAGTCATTAATGGAACAAGGAAGGACAGGCAGGCCTTTACTGATATCATGTAATTTTGTGTCATTAGTAAATGTATGCATAATGTTTGATCTTATATCTTGTGTGCTATTTGTGTGTGTATGGAGGGAGTCAAGGCATGTGACCCTAGGAAACAAGGCACGTAGCTCCTATCTTAGAAAGATTAGAAACTTGTCTATATGCCTCCCAGATAATATAAACGTAGGTCCTTTTATGGTTATATGTGTTTACTTATATGAGTGGCTTACTGGAAACAAAGACTCTCTCTCTGGATCAAGATAAGGATAGCAGTTAAGTAACTGTAAGGTTCTTATGGTTATCTGTTTGAGTTCAGGCTTCAGGGGCTTTCCTCTCTCTACATTAGGATAAGGATGACAATGATGTAAGATAGATGTTGTTTGCTAGAAGGTATGAACTTGTCGTTTTGGGTACACTTGGTCAGTCCCTGCTTGTCAGTGACTGATCCCGGTACCGGAATAAACCTGAATGAGCCGATCTCACTGCCTTGTTAAATTTTTGGATTCTCTCTGCTTGACTACATTTATTTGATTTGTAGGAATGGACTCAGTGTTGGAGGCTTTGGATTTACAGATGATCTGACACATCTGTGGGACTGATGGGATATTAAAGCTAGATGGGGGTTAGCAGGAGGCGACTGGGAAGCTGAGGTGGTCGGGCATGAGCAGTATTGATGAGGCAATAGAGGCTCTTAGTATTTCCACTTTAGTGCTGATTAAACTGGAGGAGTTAGTAGTTGTAGCAGTGGAGAAGGAGTCCTTCAGACATTTGTTTGTGCACAACAAGCCCAGTTTTTTTATAAAGGCGCTCAAGTTGTCTTCCTTTAGCTTTAAGATGGAGTAAAGCAGGTGTGAACCAGGGGCAGAGTTAGTGAAAGTCACATGAAGGGTTTTCAGTGGAGCAAACCAAAAAGTCTTTAAAAGTAAAGTGCACTTGTGAGGTCTGTGGTGGAACTTCCACAGGCCTTAGACTTTATGAGTTTACATTTGTTCTTTAGCATCAGCCTCAAGAAACAGACTTTTATCCATCAGTTCTCTTTCAAAAGACAGCTCCACAACATTAACTGTGTCTGACTGTTCACACAACATTTAGTTTTTAATAGTGACACTTGAAAGGCTGGAAACACAAATGACCATAAAACCAATATTTATGACAAAGTCAACATGAAGCACATATTATTAAAGCATCATCATGAAAACCTGTCAAAGGTTTATTGGAGACAAAGGACCATTACTGATGTGTCACATGACCTTAACCCAGCTTTGATTCTAAACATTCGATGGAACAATTTTTATGAGGCATAGTTTAAGACTTAATAGTGTTTAAATGTGCTTTGTTTAACAAATGGTCTGAAAGGAGACCATTGTTAAATGATATGTAGGTCTCAAAATGACACTTTACTTTTGATTTTACTTCAGAGAGAAATCACACAAAGACCTAAACACACACAATTATGAATGGATGCTAATAAACAGATTCAGTATTGGTTTATATATTACACATGTGTCTACATTAGATTTACAGATAAAAGGCTGTTAGACAACTGTCAGGTAGGTCTTCGTGGATAATAAGCACCGTAATGTTTGTAATAGTCGAGCAGTTCAGAGAGTAGGCCCATGTGACTGAAGTTAGAGACAGAGCCCTTTGGAAACATTTTGTGTGAATTTCTAAATAAAGTCTGCAGGTCTCATTTGAACCTACACATGTTTGCAGAGCTGTTTATTGATCACACACAAGTAAGCTCTACAAAGAGTCCCACAGTTGTTCTGGTGGAAAGTATTGAACCTGTTGAAGTCAAAGAACAGGTCACTACAAGGTTTAGTCCAAACTCAGATTGTGTTAAAAAAGTTTTAGTCCACATTTAGTTCAGGCCTGAGTTAGTCCTGGGTTTCTTCCTGGTTCTAGGCCTTGTTCAAACCTGCTTTAGTCCTGCTTTAATCAGGTTTGGACTGGATTTAATCAATGTTTCATAAAGGTTTAATAAATATTGGTGCAGGTTCTATTCTGGTTGAGTCCTGAATAAGTCTTAGTTTTAATCTCAGTTTAGTCCCTGAGGATTCAGAGCTGCTTTAGTTTAGTGTGTTGAGCTGCAGTGACTGGTCTGTGGCTGTAGGGGGCAGTGTAGGACAGAGCTGCTGTTTGTGATGGAAAGGATTAATGAGTGTCTTTAACAGTTTGTTCACTTTGTGTCATTTTGTAGAGCTCTGGACTGAGCATGGATCAGAGTGAGCACAGAGAGGAGCCCTCCTCTAAAACCACTGACCCCCCCAAAGCTCAGAGGTGAGATGAGGATCTCTAACGGTCCACCACTGTTCTCCAGGTCAGAGGTCAGCACTAAAACCACTGCACCATCTTTATCCACAGACCTGCTCCTGGGCCCAGACAAGTCTCCTTTAAAAGTGATGAGTCCATGGAACGATGGATTGCGTTTAAAACAGAAGGTGGTCCAAAGTAAGTCATCGTCAGAACTATTTGTAGAATAATTTAAATAACAGCTCTGTGACCTCCACATCCTTACAATCAGACAAACACATTAAAATGTTCACTGTCAGTGAAAAAAACTCTGGATATAATTTCAAAAGTAAATGTTTGTCTTGGAGAGGAATATGAACACAAAGAACCTATTGTAATTAACATCTTTTTATTCATGAACCAGGATCCAACAGAAACCAGTCTTTTCTGAACCTGGCTCAAGCTGTGAGTCCTTCAGGAGCGACCTGTCAACGGGACGACCTATGACCTTTAAAACAAAGTAAGATTACAAAAATAGAATAATAAAATAATAATCTAAAATAATAGAGAACATTAATAATCCAGACCCTCCAGAGTCTATCCATAGTACAGACTTTACAACAGAGAGTCAGGAGTGTGTCACTGAAACAGAGAAATAATCAGTCTTTGTTGTGTCCTCATCCACAGAGTGAAGCAGCAGGGGTCAGAGGTCATCAGTGATCAACATCAGACACAGCTGGACTCCATATTTATGGTCTGTCATTTACTAAAGTTTGGAAATGTATAAATGAATGAGAACTTGTTTTACACAGATCTGAACACTGACTGCATTTGTGTTGTTTATAATGTATCTGCTCAGCTTCTGGAGGAGAACATCTGCACTTTTGTCAAGAAGGAGCTGGAGAAGCTCCACAAGGTTCTGAGCACAGATTACCCAGAATGCTTAGAGCATCTGAAGGATGAGAATGAAGAGCAGAGGAGCAGCAGTGAGGCTTTTCTGAAGATCACACTGAACTTCCTGAAGAGGATGAAGCAGAAGGAGCTGGCTGAGCGTCTGTGGAGCAGTAGGACCATTTAACACATTTAACAAGAGGCTCACAGTCATTTTATATTCTCTGAGACTCATGGCTTTATCTGTTGTCTTCATTCAGGAAGGGTTTCTGGAGTTTACCAAAGTAAACTGAAGTCTAACCTGCAGCAGAAGTTTCAGTGTGTGTTTGAGGGCATCGCTAAAGCAGGAAACCCCACCCTTCTGAACCAGATCTACACAGAGCTCTACATCACAGAGGGAGGGGCTTCAGAGGTCAACCAGGAACATGAGGTCAGACAGATCGAAACAGCCTCCAGGAAACCAGTCAGACCAGAGACAGCCATCACATGTGAAGACATCTTTAAAGGCCCAGCTGACACAGATGGACCAATCAGAACAGTGCTGACAAAGGGAGTGGCTGGCATCGGGAAAACAGTGCTCACTCAGAAGTTCAGTCTGGACTGGGCTGAAGGCAAAACCAACCAGGACATACCGCTGCTGTTCTGCTCACTTTCAGAGCACTCAATGTGCTGAAGAGAGACAGTTCAGTTTGGTGCAACTTGTTCAACACTTCTTTAGTGAAACCAAAGAAGCAGGACTCTGCATCTTTGAAGACCTCCAGGTGGTCTTCATCTTTGACGGTCTGGACGAGTGCAGACTTCCTCTGGACTTCACCAGAACCAAGGCCCTGACTGACGCCACAGAGTCCAGCTCAGTGGATGTGCTGCTGGTAAACCTCATCAGGGGGACCCTGCTTCCCTCCGCTCGCCTCTGGATAACCACACGACCTGCGGCCAACCAGATCCCAGCTGAGTGTGTCGCCATGGTGACAGAGGTCCGAGGGTTCACCGACCCACAGAAGGAGCAGTACTTCAGGAAGAGGTTCAGAGACGAGGCCGACTCAATCCTCTCCCACATCAGGACGTCCCGAAGCCTCCACATCATGTGCCACATACCAGTCTTCTGCTGGATCACTGCCACAGTCCTGGAGCATGTGTTGAAAACCAGAGAGAGGAGAGCTGCCCAAGACCCTGACTCAGATGTACATCCACTTCCTGGTGGTTCAGGCCAAAGTCAAGAACGTCAAGTATAAAGAAGGATCTGAGACAGACCCACACTGGAGTCCAGAGACCAGGAAGATGGTGGAGTCTCTGGGAAAACTGGCCTTTAAGCAGCTGCAGAAAGGAAACCTGATCTTCTACGAGTCAGACCTGAGCGAGTGTGGCCTCGACACCACAGCAGCCTCAGTTTACTCTGGAGTGTTCACACAGGTCTTTAGAGAGGAGCCAGGTCTGTACCAGGACAAGGTCTACTGCTTTGTCCATCTGAGTGTCCAGGAGTTTCTGGCTGCTCTTCACGTCCATCAGACTTTCATCAACGCAGGGTTCAACCTGCTTTTAAACAAATCCAAGTGGGCTACACTGCTCAGAGTAAAACCTAAATTAAAACTTCTTCACCAAACAGCTGTGGACCAGGCCTTACAGAGTCCAAATGGACACCTGGATTTGTTCCTTCGCTTCCTCCTGGGTCTTTCATTGCCGACCAATCAGAGCCTTCTACAGGGTCTGCTGACACAGACAGGAAGTAGTTCACAGACCAATCAGGAAACAGCTGAGTACATCAAGAAGAAGATGAGTGAGGATGTGTCTGCAGAGAGAAGCATTAACCTGTTCCACTGCCTGAATGAACTGAATGACCGTTCTCTGGTGGAAGAGATCCAACAGTACCTGAGTTCAGGACGTCTGTCTGAAGCTGGACTGTCTCCTGCTCAGTGGTCAGCTCTGGCCTTTATCTTACTGTCATCAGAAAAAGCTCTGAAAGTGTTTGAGCTGACGAAATACTCTGCTTCAGAGGAGGCTCTCCTGAGGCTGGTGCCAGTGGTCAAAGCCTCCAACAAAGCTCTGTGAGTAATGTCTATTTTACTGAGTTAGATTTTAATACACTTCTACACTTCAAAAAATCTTTTCTCTCCAGACTGAGCAGCTGTAACCTGTCAGAGAGAAGCTGTGAAGCTCTGTCCTCAGTCCTCAGCTCCCAGTCCTCTAGTCTGAGAGAACTGGATCTCAGTAACAATGACTTGAAGGACTCAGGGCTGAAGATGTTGTCTGTTGGACTGAAGAGTCCTCACTGTAAACTGGAACAACTCAGGTCAGGAGTCTAAAACATTACCGTAATGTTACTCACTGTTAGGATTTTAAAAAGCATCCTTATGGATTAAGTGCTCTTTGGAAAAGACAGACTCTTAAAACATTAATTAAAACCTTTGTCTGCTCTGTAAAATAGTTAATCTTTTTTACTAAACAAACTCATGGTCAGGAGCCTGATTTCAGTTTTTTATTAACTAAACAAATATTAAACACAATGTAGTGAACCAAATGTGCTGGAGTTTGACCTGTTAATGTTTAGACCTGTTACTGATGATCTGTATAATGTTGTGTGTTTGCAGACTCTCAGGTTGTCTGATCTCAGAGGAAGGCTGTACATCTCTGGCCTCAGCTCTGAGGTCCAACCCCTCCCATCTGAGACAGCTGGATCTGAGCTACAACCATCCAGGAGACACAGGAGTAAAGCTCCTGTCTGCTCTACAGGAGGACCCCCTCTGTAGACTGGACACTCTCAGGTATGGACCATATGTTGGTGAAAGAAATAGATATGAACAGCCAGGCTGTTGTGGGTTGGTTGGGTTCCGTGCTCCTCTTGTCACTGCCTTTAACATCTGGCATGTACATGCACTCTGAAATTCTGCTCATTTTAACAATAACAAGCTGCCAGTACAGAAACATGTCTAGAAATTAAAAGCCTCAACATGTATTGAGGAGAAACAACAGCTGAAATGTCCTGGTTCAAACACACAGCGTCAGCGAGTACACCTGCTACTTACCTGTTTGGTGTGGCTTCTTTTTCTGGTAATATTTAGATTTCTTTTCTCAGAATTCAAGAAATTGTACACTATACCTGAACAACTTTGGATATGGTTGTTAAACCATCTACTACTCACTCCTGAAGTTAGAAAACATTGTAATGTCATGCACCAAAACAAATTTGAGTGAAAGTTAAAGAGACTGTATGCACTCGACAGTATTTCTCTTTCTCCTAGTCCTGTTAGCAAGGGACATCCAACTTAACCCAGGCCCAAACACCGACGCGGTTACAAACATCCAAACCACCAGCGGCGGTAAAGCATGGGCTAACACCGGGCCGGATCAGTAAGCTAGCAGAAGGTTCTGTCACTGAGCTGGTGCAGCGCCTGCAGAGTGGAGAAACGAGTGGAGCCGTGACCACCAGGATCTGTCAGCAGGAGGGTAATGAGCTTCACTTTGGAGGATTGACAGTATTTAGCCTTTGACGCAGAAAGAAACTGTAGGAATGGTTCACTGCGTCTGTGAGAGTCACTCAGACGCGTGGACTGCACTAATGGAGGCCTGACGGACTCCCGACATGAACTGCGACCTACAACCTACGAGAGAAGAGGCTGAGGCTAAACTGAGTGGAAACCCTAAATGTGTCTCTTACACAGGGGCCCAGAGATTATACTTTGAACAGTAAGAATGTTTTCATTTGAACTGTGATCAATAAAACTCACAAAACTAAATATAAACAAGCAAACAGAGACACTATTGATTATATTGAGACACTATTAAACAAAACGTTTTATCCATTGCTCCTTTATTCAGGCTGTAAACATGATCTTTCCACTTTTGGAGCCTGCCCTCTGGTGGACAGAGGTATATTGGTGGTGCTCTTACTCGAGGCCTTTTTAAGGGGAGTTAATTTTGTGTTTCTCATTATGAAGGGTACATATCACACTTTCACTGATCAGGAAACAGCTGCAGCAGTCACGAGGCATGGGGTTGTTTTAGCTGCAAATATTGTCATTAGAACTTTAAAAATAGTAGGCTATGAAATATGTCAAAGGTATTTTTAAATCAATCTATTTTTATCAAATGAATGAGATGGAATATTATTAACAGTCTACAAAGTTTAATTAACTTGTGTGTTTGAAGGCAACAAGCCAGATGGATATTACAGCATTTAATAAATAAAATAAATAAATTCTTTAATGTTAAAATAAGTAATGGGGGTCCTTGCATATTAAAGTGGCATATCTCAAAAAGTAAATCTTCTATCTTCTTGGTTGTTGGTGTCATTTGTATTTTGGAACATTTGCTTAAATGAATCTTTAATTTCCTGTTGGTGAGAGCTCAGAGAGGGAAAGAGGAAGTGAGAGAAAGAAGAGAGCAGAGTGAGCAGGTGATCTAAGAGACGGAGACAGAACCAGGTGAGACTGAGGACAGATGTTAGCTTAGACCTGTGAGCAACAGAAGGATGTGATCTGATGAGAACACAAAGGCTGTGAACAATAAACAAGTGTCACCATATACTCTATGTTGGATGTTAAATGTTACTGCTGAAGTTAAATTTGATGCAGTAGTAGTTTAATAGATTGTTTGTGATATGGATAATGTGGTAAATTATAATAATAATGTATTAATAATAATGTAAACTTGGATTATCTACACTTGCAGAAGACTGTGCAGTCTCTTGATTTCTGAGACAAACACACTGATCCCAAAACAGTTAATGTTGTCAAAATACCTCTTTCATCAGTTTGGGACAAAAAAAGAGCCTTTCAACAAAGCTGCTTTAAAACTGGTTTGAATATTCTAAAAGTTTTTATTGATCATAAAATAAACAAAAGAACAAAACACTTTCATTAAATATAAAACATTGACCAAAAGGGTTTTAGGCTGAAGTCAAGACTTATTGTGACTAACTCTTCTAACATTTAAATAAAGTGTTAAACATCGAAACAAAACATTAAAACAATTATAATAAGTTCCACTCACTAAACAGAAGAGAAAAAAACAAAATAGATATTATTGTGTCAATCAATTAATTTAATCTATAATTAACATTCTTTACTACATCTACAATCCTAATTGACATCCCAGAATACCTATGACTACTATAATACTCTTTTTATATAGTTTTAAATAGTTGTAAAGTTGCCACACTCTTCATATTACTGTCCAGTCCAGTCCATAGTATCAGAGTATTTCTGCTAACACACCGTTTCTTTAGTGTAGCACCAACACACTGTACCTTTAAATTATGTTCTCCTCTTAAATTCTACCTCCTTCTTTATTGGTGAACATTTTTAGATGTTTTTGGGAGTTGGTTGTTTTAAGTTTTATAAATAACTCCTTCTTTAAGATGTTCTTGAGTTGAGCTGCTGTTTGTGCAGATGCATTCATCCCAGTGCACTGTAGTGCACACATTTAACACTACTGTGTTCAATCCATGTGTGACACAAGGTTAGAGGGAAACATGTTTGTCTGATGGAAACTCCAACATTATGAGGCTAATGAAGACAAACATGTTTTTAACTCTTGTTCCTTATTATGTCTAAAGAATGTTTGATTTGACACAGAGGCTGACTGAGGCTGAAGTCCTGTTTGTGAAATAAAACCTATGTGTATGTTTAAAAGCTCAGCAGCTGCTGCAGTTTGAGGAAGAGACACTCACTGACCAATCAGAGCCTCCGTCTCATACATCACACATGCTCTTCTATCATTTCACATTCTTTCAACACTGGAATAGTCACAGACTGCTGCACTTGGACTTTTCATGTTTTTTACAAGAACTGCACAATATCAGAGATAAACACAAGCATAATTATGTCAGAGTTCTTTTAAATCCTCCAATAACTAACTCTAAATCTGTAATATTTCTAATAATTGATTTGGTGGAAAACTGCTGAAGGCACAGAAAGAACCTGGCCCTGGATCTGTGGAGTATTATCAGAGAACTGTGGACAAATAATGGCACAATATTATCAAAAACATATTCTTTAAATAAAAGAAAAGCTGAGTTTAATGTCAGTAACTACTGCAGTATTTAAGTGTAATGGTCTCATGTTAATCAAAGTAATAATGAATAATCAGCACAAAAATATAAATATGTTACAGACATAACTTAATAATACACACCTGTATTTAACAAAACTAAAGTTCATAAACACTGGCTCATTTTTCATCAATCCTAGTGATTTAGCACTAAGACTTATTTTGAAGGCACCAGACAACTTTGTTTTTCAATATAAATGTTTTTATTTGTGAATATGTTTGTGTATTTCTATGTATTTTTCAACTGTCCCGGACACATTCCTGCACGCCCTGTCCGTCCTGGGAGTGGATCCCTCCTTCTGTGGTTCTCCCTGAGGTTTCTCTTTTTTCCCGGCTGGGTTTTTTTTGGAGTTTTTCCTTACCCGAGGAAGGGTCTAAGGACAGGGGATGTTGTCTAGTGCAGTCTGTTAAGCCCTTTGATGCGACTGTTGTTGTGATATTTTATCTTTTTAAAGTAACTTTGACCAAGTTGGACAATGAAGTGAAAAACTAAAGCCGACCCAGAGACAATGAAATACACACTGTTCTGAGTTTTCACAAAACTATCTTTTCTTTTGTTTCTTTTGAAGAAATGTGTTGCAGCCTTTTCCTCAAAGCAGTAAAATCATTTCTGAACCAAAAATCTAAGTATATCCTTAATACTTTCTAAAGTGAATTGTTGAAGTTTAATCTGAGTTTAGTGTAAAATCCTGTAAAACTGTGTTAAATTGACTGGAGCTCAGAGCTGCATGTGATCTGAGTGAACTTCTGCTGAAGGTCAGATTGATAAATGTCAGAGAACACATGTTTGATAAATGAGGCTCAAAGAGTGCTTCAGGAGGAACAATGAGATTGAAAAGAAAAGCTTGTGTGGATCAGACTGATGTAATGTCTCTGTTTTCCTTCAGACTGGATCCTGCTGGAGTCCACTGCCTGAGTCCAGGTCCCAGGAAGTGTAAGTGTGACAGTCTCATTGATTTAGACCAAGACATCTCTGAACCACAGGCTTTGCTCTAAACTCACAGAAAGATTTCAAAGCTTCAGAAATATTGGAGAAGCTCAGTTTGTCTTTTTACAAACTGCAGATGTTTCTTCTCTTCCACTTGATGTAAAGTGAGTTTTTCTCTGAGAAATAATGATTGTAAATGCTGTCATTGATGTGTCACTGAGCCTGACCTTTTGTTCACTCAGACAAACCCTATTCATTACTGGACTTACTGGACTTACAATGGGATCTGTCTCTGTCCAAACTCTGAGCCAGACACAAATTCAGGGACAAAAGTCATTTCTTTTCCACATTGGCCTGAAAAGTGTGTGTGTGTGACTCTGAGACAGTGATGGTTGTAAAAGTGATGCAGCAGTAGTTTGTTGCAGAGTTAGTGTGACTCAGACTCATAGAGGCCTGCAGACACCTGTATAAGCTGGAGCTGTATGAGAGTGTGTCTGTAGCAGAGTTAGGGCTGCTCCTCTCCACACTCACCCCCAGTGTGTCTTTAGACCTGAACACAAGCCTCAATGCAGCAGGAACACACCTTAGAAAATGTGTTGGATTAAAGCTGTGTCAGTGACTTATCGATACCAGAGCACAGCGCTGTTGGACAAAATGAGAGAAATCAAATAAAGGCACGCTTTACACGTCACAATAAAAGTGAATGTGTCTGTTTGAGGTTTTAGTCAGAACCAGATCTGATTGAAACATTTGTGATAAAGACTGTCTCACAGAGATGTATGTATTTGCCTCAGAACAGATGAATATTTAGATCTGAGCCAGACAACAACTCTTTAAATGGAATCAACTCTGTTTTCAATGCATCTATTAATAATCAGTGTCATAATCAACACTGTTCTGAAGCCCATACTTTGACTTTGTTTGAGAAGCTGTAAGGATGCTTATTGTCTGGTGGCTTTTGAGAGTAAGCCATAGGTCCTTAGTGTTAAATCTATCAGACACATAGAAAAGAGCCAGGACGATGCTGGTGCTTAGTTTATTCTGAGAAACAAGGCATTATGGGAAGGAGAAGGCCTGTATAAAAACCTGTGTCATGGAGCTCATTGATGTGTGATTGTGCCTTAACTCTTTCCTGAGCCTTGGACAGCAGTGACCTTTTACTGTGTAGTCCACAGGTGTCAGAACTGACTCTAGAGTTCTTATTAAAGGAGCTCCTGAAGAGTCCAGTTTGGAGCTGTTTAACTGCACTAACCTTTTCGATCAAACATGTTGGAAGAGTCATGTGAAGGATTCTTCTGGAGACAATAAGCTGTTCTCCTCTGAGCTGTGCCTCTGCTGTCAGTCCTCCTCATCACTAGAACAGCAGCAGATATCACACAAACACTGGCAAAATGACAGCAGCTGTGAACAATCTCCTGCAACACAGAGCCACATGCTCTCAGCCACTGTCTGCACCAAGCACCATCAGAACGACTGCTGCAGCTTCAACCAACTTTGTTCCTGTGTTTCCAGAGAATAGAACAACTATTGGAGTCAAATGTGTCAAAGAAATGTGACTGATGTACATTTCCATGAAGCACAGAGAAGTGAATAAACTCCTGTGTAGTGACGTCAGAGGCTGGAGCTTTAGGAGCTGCTTTATGTCCTACAGCAATAAACAGTAGAAGAAGAGTTTAAAGCTCCTCCAAACACAAGTGTTTCTTCTAATATGACTTTTCCATCAAACAGAATCTTGTAGTTGTGTTGTGAATCTTGTACATTTGTGTTAATCTCATGTGTTCAGAGAGGACAGAGGACTAACTGCAGCTGTATTGTGTCTTGCCTCCATCAGATTTCTGTGAACTCACACTGGATCCAAACACAGCTCACAGACTCCTCAAACTGTCTGACAACAACAAGAAGGTGACACTTGTGGAAGAGAAGCAGCCATATCCAGATCATCAGGACAGATTTGAGTACTTGTCTCAGCTGCTGTGTTCGACTGGTCTGACTGGTCGCTGTTACTGGGAGGTCCAGTGGAGCGGAAGGGTTTCTATATCAGTGTCTTACAGAGGAATCAGAAGGAAAGGACACAGTAGTGACTGTTTGTTTGGATTCAACAATCAGTCCTGGAGTCTGTCCTGCACTAAAGGTCGTTACTATGTTTATCATAATAACAACCTCACCCGCCTCCCTCACTCCTGGTCCACTTCTGGGACAGTAGCAGTGTATGTGGACTGTCCTGCTGGCTCTCTGTCCTTCTACACAGTCTCCTCTGACCAACTGACCCACCTCCACACCTTCAACACCACATTCACTCAGACTCTGTTTCCTGGGTTTAGACTCAGGTCTGTTGACTCCTCAGTGTCGTTGTTAACTCTGTGGGACTGAGAGTGTCCTCTTGTAGAGAAACATCCTCACTGCTGATCAGATAGTCCAGTCTACCTGACCTCACACACTCACACATGTTAGAAAAGATTAGAAAAGACTCCAAACACACTTCAATGATCAGAGATGGACTTTGTATTTTTACTTTGAGCTGGTCTGATTGGATAAAACAGAGGAACAGTTCTTTTCCAGTTTCTTTGACAGAGACAGATCCACACAGAAACAAACTGATGACATCAATCTCATGTTGGTCTCATTGTGTTTGTAGAGAAGGATCAATCACAGCATTTGTCTCGACAAGTGCTTCTGTACACTTCATTAATATAAAGGTGGATTTGAAATATGACACAGATAAATGTGATTTGGGTTGAAATCCTGTGAGAAATGACAATAAAGTGAAATGAGAAAACACTCCACAGTAACGGCCTCATTCCTGCTGCTGTTCATGTGGAACCTGTTATTATTGGGATTTATGGACATGTGGGACGTCTTACAAAACCACTATATTGTCCCCAAAATGTAGAAAAGCACTTCAGCTGAACTCATCACCTTCCCACAATTCGAGTCTTTGGAAAATAAGTCCAATACGAGAGGAAGTGCTTAGAGACGGAGGTTTTCAGTTTAATCCAAGTGTATGTTTGTTCTATCAATGGAAATATTCTATTGTCATATTGTTTGTGTCATAAATGACACAGTTGAGTTTTCAGTTGGTGTTGGTTTTAACTCAGTTGTCATCATTTACTGAGACTATATTAAGTTGAGCTGTAAATAAATGTGTCAAATATGATCTGAGCTTTTCTAAATCACTTAAACACAACACACTGCATTCATCAGAAAAGACAGATGTTTATGTCACTAATTCAACTGTTCACAACTGCTTAGAATAAACACAACTTAAAGAAGAAAACATTTCCATTAAAAGTGTCATTTTATTTGGATTGAAAAAGGGGCGGGCTTTTGAAGCTGCAGCTCGGCCACTTGAAGCCTGTTCCAAAAGACGCTCATGTGGAGTTGGACTCTAGCCTTGACTTCAGACCTGACTCTGGAGCTGCCTCTGAAGGAAGGATCCTGAGGCTGTTGCGAAGAGAGTTGAACAAACTCAGAGTTGAGTAAGTTTGGATCAAACCAAACAAATCCAAACCTGGTGCAGTGAGCAGAAGATAAGTGCAACTTCAAGGACCAAGGAAGACACAAATCCACAAGGACACTGTGTTCAAAGACTTAAAAAGAATTAAAAATTAGAAATAAAATACTTAAGAATGTTAAAAGTGAACAGTTTTAAAAGTGTAAAAGAACAAAATGTGTTTAGTTCAACGAGAACCAAGAGTTTAAATCTGAACAGGTCTAGAAACAGGAAGTTAAAATATAGGTCAAATTCTGTGTTTGAGCAGAGAACAGGAAGTCATGACCAAATCTGGAGGCACACAGACCCAGGGTCACACAGAGGTCACAGAGGTCACTCTGATAAAAGGCTTTAATGGCTTTGACGTCATGGCTATATCCTGTCCAAAGACAACCCAGTCTCCAAAAAAAACATCCATAATTAACTCTTTTACATTCTCACATTACGTTGACTATGATATGTACGTCTGTAATACTGTAATACATAATCCTGTAATACATCCAGAGAATACTACTGGATGGAACATCCTCTCTTCATTAAAGAAGTGCACTGTGCACAAACTGTATTATTAAAACTAAACTAAGGGGCTTTTTAGTGGAAGAAGATGACATCGAGTGTGTTGTCTTGTACAGCCTGTTTGCTTATTTATTTATTTCTGTAAAGCCCTTTGATGAAACTGATGTAATATTGAGCTATGAAAATAAAACTTTATGGAAAACTCAAAAGGCATTAGAAGAATTTCAAAGTACAAAAGACTGTAGTATTGTTTTCCTACAAAGTCCAAATAAATGAAAGTATATTTAATAGACACATAGATAAGATCAAGAAACTTTCAAATCCTACAAACAATAAGCATCCTTTTCCTCATTTCAGCCGGATCTCTGTCTGCAGCCGGACATAAAAGATGAGGTGTCTTTCAGCGTCCTCTAAACCAGATGTGATCTGTGATTATGACTCAGGGCTGACCTCTGACCTCTGCCGGCTGGAGGACACAAGTTCAACACATTTACTTTACAATTCAGTGGCCGATTAGTCCGAGGGCAAAACACAACAGATCCTCGTCACCAGCGCCATATGTTTTCTGAGTTGAAGGAAAATGTAGAAGTGTCACAAAAAGAAAAATCTTTCATTGAGGGATTAATGCTCTGTAATAAAATAGAGCTAACAGCTGGATTTTAGGAATAAAAGGAAAAATCTTATTATTATTGATTTACTCTGTAAAAGTTACTTAAAAGTTTAGATTACAAGTGACAGTAAATTTTACATCTAAAATTTAAAATCAAAATCATAGAATATATTAAATGTAAATAAAAGAAATTAAAAAGATGATTTTAGCAGTAACCAAGTACAGATTTCTGAGTAATGTTGATTTAAATTCATTATATATTTAGTAAGTTATTTTAAAATATGATGAACTGTTACAAACCAATACTTTTAAATTGTGTTGCTTTTATATTTATTGATTTATTTTAAAATACTTTAGTGCATTTTCAGTCGTTTTCTTTTAATTGTGCTAAACATTTTGACTTTTTTCAAAAAATCAATATTTATTTGTTTCCCTTAATTAATTATTACAAATTGTCCTTTTCTTAACACAATCTTACAGTATATTACCATTTGTTTATGCTGCTTATTGAGTTGTTGCATTGCACAAAACTGTTTGAGATTATGTGATTAAGCAGGTCACATTTAATAAGTGAGAAAACGTAAGGTGTAATTCTGTAAATGACCAGACGAGGGCATGCTTTCTCCAGACTGAACCCTGAAGGCACAGGACACTAATAATAATGCCCACTCACTGTCCACTGTCTCCATTTAACCTATCGAGCTCTGGGCAGGAACATGCTGCTATAATCATTCAGGAGTTTCACACAGGTCTTAGTTTTAATGATTATTCTCATGTTATTTTTATAACGTATCACCGGTCAACAAATCATTTAATAATGAGAGTATTCTTCCACTCATTTTCTGGTTTGGGAATATCAAGAACTCTCAGTTGTACTCGGTATCAGGGACTCATACTCACACTTGATATGGCAATATTTATGGGCCCACAACCGAGCGTATTAATCAACGTAATCTTCTGCTTCGGACCAGATCCACAGCACATCTTTATGGTTTAGTAAAGTCCAGGTATATGTATTTTATGTTAAGGCCCAATCCCAATTCCCTACCCCTTCCCTTAGCCCCACCCCTTCCAAATGGAGGGTAAGGGGCTGGGCTAAGATTATAGGCTACCCTAAGAACCCCTAAGATGTTACTACGACCACAAAAACAAAAACAACTGTTATTTTACATTATGTCATTTTATATCGGCAACAAAAGAGAGGCAAGTTATGCATTAGCAAATAAAAAGTTTTAAAAGTTTTGTAAATACACACACATCGATTTGAAGCTAACGTTAGCAAACAGCAATTTTGATAAAACTTTTGAAGAACAAAAGATTAGTGCATAAACAAGATTAAAGGAACATAAAACAGCACTGTTGTTATTTTAAATCTTTATTTTTGCCCAAATTAGTTACATCTGGCACCTCTCTCTCTCACAGCTGCGGAGCCAGTGAACACAGTGCATGCTGGGACATTAACTTACCCCTTCGTTTGAAGTGTGGTCCTCCAAAATCTATGTTTGAAAGGGTGCACTGCTCTAGCCCTCGATCCAAAGGAGAACTGGGACACCTCTTCATCTCTTGTGAACGTTCAAAACCAGGGCTAAGGGCTGGAACTGGGATCAGACCAAAGTCTCCTATTGTCAGTGTATTATCCATCTGTGACCAGATTTACAGTGAGACCCTAATGTTTGTCTGAATAAGAGCATACTCTGTCTTCTTTGCTTAAAAGTGTTTACTGTCACCAATGGTCTAAATCTAAATCAAATCAAAACTTGAAAAACCTTTTCAAGTCCGTCTAAAACCTTTTAATATCCATTTAAAACCTGTTCAAATCTATTTAAAACATGTTCAAATCCATCTAAAACCTGTTCAAATCCATCTAAAACCTGTTCAAATCCATTTAAAACTTGTTCAAATCCATCTAAAACCTGTTCAAATCCATCTAAAACCTGTTCAAATCCATTTAAAACTTGTTCAAATCTATTTAAAACTTGTTCAAATCCATCTAAAACCAGGAAAGTTAAATATAAACTAATGTAATGTAAATTAAGATATATGAAAACATCTCTGGAAGGATTATTATTTACTATCGTGGCTCCTTCCCTCACCACATTGAGTTTGACACCACTGTTAATATACATTATAAAGAAACTATGTTAGCTCAGAAAGCTAAACACTGCTGTATTAGCACTGAGCTACCAAAATACAAAAGTTAGTGTAACGGCACTGAACAGCACTCAGCCTTGAACTTCAGAGGTTTTTATTTTCTCTCATAAAAAACAGTTTAGTATAACATAATCACTTGTTGATGTGCCCAAAATTGTGACTTATTAACTCTAAACTAAACTTTTGACCTCACTCATGGAAAGCATTTAAATTGGGTGAATGGACACCATTTACCATTTACCATTTACCACAGGCCAAGGCCCGGGACAACATACCCTGAACATGAGCCTAAGATTTCAAAGCCCTAAAGTGGGCTCCACCCTTGATTTTGAAGTATTGTTTATGTATCCACTCTCCTTAAAAGGGCTTATGGTCCAGTCTCAACTGTGACTGACCCCCCCACTGTGAGTAAGTCAGGGTTCCCACACAGGTGTAAGCTACCTCCACATGAACTCACCTGAGCGGCCCGATGACGCGGCCGGAGACCTCCACCAGACTGCTTTATGAAGTGGAGTGAGGACATTTTTCCTGCTGATAGGTGGTCTACCTGCTCGGCCCGGGGCGCCCTGCAGCTGCACGTCATTTCCATCAAATGTGGCCAGGTCTGTCAATTAAGAAAACACAGGGCAATCTGTGGCCGTTGAAAGAGACCCCCCCAGAGCCACTCCCCGCCTCAGATGAGCTTTTGTTCCCAGACATGTTCCACATACTTTCAGAGCCCAGATAAGCTCAGGCTTCATACAAAAAAACACATTATATTTGAGCACTGTAATGTCTTTGTGGGGTCAGGCTCTGTGTGTGGTGAGTAGTAACTAAATATATTTACTCTGTTACATTTACTTAAGTAATCATCTTATAAATAAACTAAAAGAGTATTTTATTACTTAAATATGTTCATGACAAGAAAATGTACTTATTTACAATTTACACATTGCATTAGCACTGTCCTTCAAGGCTCGTTATAACAATGTACAGATCTAAAGTAAGCAAAGATTGTTTTAAAATGTTTTTATGTGCATCTTTCAAACAGTGGGGTCATCGATAAACCCACATTTTGTTGATTCTAATGACTTCTTTGGTTTTGTAATGTCTTCCTTGTTCCATAGAAGAGTGTTGTGCAGGAGAAGCTGTGGCTCTGACACAGTTTCCATGCTAGTAGAGCCTGCTGTAGAAAGATGATCGTTTTAGAGCTCATGTTCAACACTGGATTGACTTTGGAATAGAAACTGTAGACCACCAACCTCTTGGAATATGTTCAAAGGATGAAGTGCCAGAGTGAGTCTGGGTTCCTCAGGCTTTGTTCAATCCATTTGATTTTAAAGATATCATTTAAATCTATCAAATCCAAAAGTTCAACACCTCCACATCCTTGGAACTGGTTAATATTGATTTTTCATCTGAAGTCTATCAATAGTTGATTGATTTCTTTGCATGTGTCTTCACTGACCTCTAGTGACAAGGCAGGGTAAACAAATCTGGACACGCCTTCTGCTTTTGTCAATAGACTTCTTCCCCAAATGGACCTGTCTCTTTGTAGACATACATTTAATATTGTTTAGTTTTAGGGACAAAATTCACCTTTTCTCTTTCTGCTCCATCTTTTGTGATATGTATTCATAAATATTTAACCTTTTTTTTTCACTAAAATACCACAAATTGAACTCTCAGCTCAATCATATAAAGTCAGAATCTCACATTTGGATGTGTTTAATATAAAACCAGATGCAGCAGAAGTTCTTGATTTGTTTTATGGCTTTCCCTGAAGTTTATCTTTTAAAAATAGAACTGTGTCATCTGCCAATTGTGTGAGTTTTATTTCTCTTTGGAAGATGTTAATTCCAATAATATTTAGTTCATTTTTAATAAATATTGATAGAATTTGAATAAAACCTGTTTGTGTGTCACTAATGATGTTTGAAAGAGCACTTTTAAGGCAGTGTTGAAGTGTTTGATGTGGTCATGTTTTCAGTGTTGACCTACACCAGATTTGGGTTTCGACCTGTTGCTGAGGATTGTAATGTCTGGATTACGCTGGAATGCCTTTGATCCACCGCGAAGGTAAAAGAATGAACTGATGAATGCACTGTGAGACACATCTTTGACACAAAGTTGGAGAACAAATAATAAGGATCCTCAAACACAAGCCCCACAGACGACATATGAACAATGTGACGAGAGCATTTTACAAGTTGTGACTAAAACAAAGGCAGAAACAGAGAGGCTTGTAAAACAACAGCAGCAGTCACAGTTACCTAGAAAAGATGTTCCTGTTTTTAAAGGTGACCCCTGACCTTTAAAGCCTTCATCAGAGCGTTTAGAACACACTATTGAATAAAAGAGGCACAACGACTCCTGGAAAAACATTTTGGAGATGAGCAGGTGATCACAAGTGTTTAGGAATCTAGGACTCATCCTGGACTCAGACTTGAATTTATTACATCATCAGCATTTTATCACCTTCAAAACATTTCCAAAGTCAAAGGGATAATGTCTAAAGCAGACTTAGAGAGACTTGTGCAGCGATGATTTAAGTTTATTGTCAAACATGTATTTTATTATTTATTCTATTGTGAATAAAATATAAGTTTATGAGATTTTTTATTCACAGTTTGTACAGTGTCCTAACTTTTTGGGAATGGGGTTTGTATCATCCACATAGAGGTTACTTTTAAAATGGTGTCCTCCCATGTTAATCCCTGTCCACCTGGATCTGCCCCAATAGCACAGGCTAACGGCTCCAGTGCTCGGAGAAATAAAGCTGGTGGAAGCCGTGTGGACCTAAAGACTTGAAAAGGATGTGATATTATACGGTTAGTTTTAACTCGTGCAAGTGGTTCATGGGACAGAGTCTTGGTCCATTTCATGAAATTGGTTCCAAATTTAGAGAGAACATAAAAAAAGAAGGGCCACTCGATCCAAAGCTTTTCCAGCGACACAGCTACTGCTGGACCCTGAAAAGATGAATCATTTGACATTTGATGAAATAGTCTTCTCATATTATTCGAGGCTAAACGTGATCCTTGCCTGGCTTTGGAACAAGAGAAATTAGAGCAGATCACATTGTTATTGGCTTTGACTGATTTGAGATAATATCATTGTACAACAAAGTTAAAAGAGGCACAAGTGTGTCTTGGACTCTTCCACAGAACTCTAGACTGTGTCCAAGTCTGACAAGGGTTTTTATAAATGTGAGGGAGAAAAACAAGGCCAAAGATCTTCACAGATTTGGAATTTGGACAATAATAAAACTTAGAAATCATTATTTAACATGGATTTTAATGAAATTCAACAGGTTTAAATATCTCCTGAGAAGAAATATAAATCATATTTGTATTTAATCTTGTTTTTTACACTGCTCTGTTCACAGCTCGACTCAGACGGCTTCATGTGTCAGACCAACGCAGTAGAACAAACACAAACATTAGATTTGACACAAACAGAGGCTTTAGTTTGTGGATTTAAGTCATTGTCTGACACTAATTTGACATGATCAGCAAAAATCACAAAGAAAATAACACACTGCAATGTACAGACTTTTATACACAATGGATTAGCTTCAAGACCAACAGTTAGACTCAAGTTATAGACCTGAGTCCAAACAAATACTAAAGCACAAAAGGCATTAGAAGATAAACATAAATACATAGAGTTAATAATATTTGTGGAGTAAATATGAATGTATAATATGTAAGTGTGTGTGTGTGAGACAGGTACAAAGGACTCAAAATATATCTTCTCAAAATCCTTTTAAAGCTTCTTCGACATGAGATTGGTAGAAACATGTCTAACTCATGGACACAGTGCCCTCTGCTGGACACAAACCTCCAATATAACTTTCATCTAAAAGAAAAAGTGAAAGTCAAAGTCAGTGTTGTTGTGTTGGACCTGATGGTTCTAGTTTAAAGTGACTGGACTGTAGCTGCTGCTGAATGTGGCCTCACACTGGAGTAAACACAGCTCTGTTCCTGTTCACACATCCTTCTCTCTGAGTTGGAGTCAAAAAAGAAGTGACCTGTCAATGTATCAAATGTAAGAAACAAGAGACTCACCTTTGATGTTTTTGAGCTCCAGCACAGAATCTGTGGCATCTGTAAAAGAAACATTTCATTTCATTCACAGTGGACAGTGTTTTTTACTGCTTTAGTGCAAAAGAAAAAGAAGCCATAGTGACACTTTCATTGTGAACAGACTTTGTGTGAACTCTTGTCCTTTTTCTGGATTTGGACTTTTGATTACAGACAGTTTGGTTTTCTTCAAAATAAAACTCCTTCTTCTTGCCTTAGAGGAAGTCGTCAAGTTATAAGAAGCTGAGACTGACGAGAGGTGTAATTGTTGCTGGTCATGTGATCTTCAGCAGAGCTCTGATTGGTTCTCACAGACCTTAAGTACAAAACTGAAACAAACAAAGACAAATCAATAGTGAATTATAATATTAAAGGCATTTGTATCAGAAACAAATACAGTGTTTGTGTCTGATATAGTCTTATCTTTTGACTTTGTGCAGCGTCACAGAAGCAGCAGCAGAATTAATCCAACTATTGCACAGATAAGTCCAATGATCAACATGACAGGAAATGAAGAGCTATGTTCCTTTGCTGCAAGAATTTATCTCATGTTAATATTTACAACTCACATTGTAGCAGTGCTTTATAAATACACCTTCAAACCTCCAACTTTGTGTTTCTATTTTGAATTAAAAAGATAATCCTCACATTTGAGTGAGATCCAACTCTCTGGAGAAGTCCAAATGTGTGGAGATCTTGGGCCTTGTTCTTGTCCCTCACATTTATAAAAACCCTCGTCAGACTTGGACACTGCAGAGATGTTGAACTCACTTTGGGTTCCATTTTGGATTAGTTTTCCATTTTTATAGAAAAGGACAGAAGAAAGAGCAGTAGATGTGTTGAGTTTACAGCCGAGAGAAACAGGTGGTCCCTCAGTCACAGGATGAACAGGACTCACAAGGACAACATCACCTGTGAAAAGTCACACTTGGACTATTACATTATCACAGCAATAAAAAGAAGAGGATGGCTGTATTCATCTATTCTATGAAAAATGAAATGAAAAAAGTCATGTTGAGGGCATTGCTCAGTTCTCCTGATCCAGACTCACACCAAAACACTGCATTAGTTTTCTCTTTTGGGGAAAAGTCACATTTAGATGTATCTGTCCAGTAGGAAGTACATTGTGGTAAGAAAAGGCCGTTCTGAGAAAAGCCTTTGAGTGTCCACTCTCCATTAGTGGAGTTGGATTGACAGCTCAGTGAGACTTTGTCAGACGTGAGGTGCTGTGATGTGTCAGGACTCACTGTGAGAGACACTGGGGACTCAACATCTGCAAAACACTAATATAAGAGAGCAGCTCAGAGTCAGTGTGCCTCCAGACTGAACCTCTGTGTCACCAGTCACTGTGGCCTTTGCTTTTTCTCTGCATCACATTATGAAACGAAAAGAAACAGATCAGTTTAAATAAATCACTTTTAGAGAAGCAGCTGTGTCCACTTTCTTCTCACTTTAATCAAACACATGTTGTTACAAAAAGAACTAAATCAGACATTTTATTTGAGTGTATTAAAGAAAAAAGAAATCTAAGTCATAAATATGAAAATGAATAGTTGTCCAGACTCACTCAGTTCTTCCAGTGTGGTCTCTCTGCTCCACAGTGTTGTGTCTATTTCTTTTCTTTAGTTTGAGAAACAAAACAGTCTAAATAACAGCAGTAAAATAAACTGTTCTACACCGACTGATTACAAGTGCTTGATTTCAGATTTAATAAACGGAGTTGGGTAAGGCAGTATTTCAGTGGCTGCCCCCTGTGCATGGACTGACCTGCAAAAGGACTTCAATCCATCTGAACTTGTTACTTTAGGAGAATTTAAATCTATCCTAAAGAAGTGTGAACTCAAGGAGCTTGGTAAATGTAACTGTTTTTAAACTCTTTTGTAACTATTGAGAGTAAATATTGTTCTTTGTGTGTTTGATAATTCTTGTATTTGTCACAAACTGTGTGTAATGCTGTCGTCTTGGCCAGGTCACTCTTGGAAAAGAGATTTTTATTTTATTTTTCTTTCAGATCTGTCTTTAAAAACACAAGTGTACTCATCAGTTTGTAAAACAGTGACAGTATTAGTTGATTCTGTGACGATGTGTTGGTCCATCCTCTGCAGGAGTAGACACCTCTATTTGAGACACTGACACCAGCTGAGTTTTCTTTCATTGTTTCCCTCTGAGAGTCCGAGGCTGACTTTAGTCTGAACCATTCATAAGTTCCTTTAAAGCCTCGACTTCACAGCTCAGAGTCACACTGCTCTGTTCTGGGATGGTGTCACTGGAGCTTTTCTGAAAATACAACAGAATAAGAAATGCAAGAAAATGGTTACAGTTACTGAGTTCAATGTAGGACATGGTGAAAGTAGTTTTATTGTTTGTTTGTCTTTTGTGTAAAAAAAAATAGCAGCTGTTGATGAATGTTTGTTTAATGGTGACTTTTGTTTTCCATATTTTAACTGTGGAGACTGCGATGATGAGTTGAATGAGTTTGAACTGTTTCGGTGTGAACCTTTCCTCCATGAGTCCAAACAGAACAGAGCAGAAGTTTACATTAAAAGTGAGTCCAAGTCCGTTTAGTTTGGTCCACATTTCTTTTGAGTGACAGCAGTCTAAAAACAAATGTGTGTGGGTCTCGTCCTCAGAACAGTTTTGGTGCTTACATAACAACTCCATGAAACAGTGGCTCTGAGCGGGAGTCTGGTCACTGATATAAGCCTCTTATATCTCCAAGACTTTCATCAGAGTCTTAACAATCCAGGAGCTTTATCAGTGCTGCACATTCATCCTCATTTAAATATTTATACAAGACAAAACCACCCACAACAATGTCATTAAGTTTGTTCAAAAGCCTTTTGATGTTAAACCGTTCCAATCCAGGACATATTTATGAGTAAAATCACCAAACAACAATTGAAACTCTGGTCCTGACGTGCTCCCCACTCTCTTCCTCCAACACTTTTTGTCTCCCCCAACGTGCATTTCTTATAAAGTCTAATGATGTGTTTTTATAAAGGCTAGCATTCATTTTAGGCTTAAATCTATGTTCCCTAATCCTCCATGTTTTTACTTTTAAATAAGACACAAACACAACATTGTGTTTCCACTTTTAACCTGGAAACACCATTTTAAGTGACTCCATCCTGAAGCTCACTGAGAGAGGCCCAAGGGTTTGCAGCTCTGTCGACAAAGCAAAGACTGTTACTTTGAGGAATCTAAAATATAAAACATGTTTGAGTTATTTCACTGCTCGATCGTGGGTCATTTGGTACCGGGCCGCAGAGAAAGAATAAATAACCTACATTATTTCCGTTGTATTTATTATCTAAGTCTGGACGATGTTTTATTTTGAAAAAGATTTCCTCTATTACATCCGTCTATAAATCACTCTTGACGCTTGTCCCGTTCACGTAATACGTTGCCGCTAAAATTAAACCCCAAGTAAGCAAAATGAGTAAAATTCAAACGTCTTTGGAAAGTTACTGATGCCTCACATGACCTTAACCCAGCTTTTATTCTAAACATTCAACAGAACAGTTTATGTGGCATAGTTTAAGACTTAAGTGTTTAAATGTGCTTTTTGACAGCAGCTGAAAGATCATTGTTAAATAACATGTAGATTTAAAAAACTGACATTGTGTTTGACATTTTACTTTTTAATTGTACTTCAGACAAGAAATTATCAAAATATGTTTAAAAAAAGTACAGAAAGACCAGAACTGTTCTGTCTTTCAGAAGTTTACAGTTCATTTAAATGCTAACAGTTTATTTTGAAATCCATACTTTTATTTTGGTACGCCACAACAGTCGCTGAGGCAGGAAGTGGGAAAAATAAGTGAGAACGCATTTGACAAAAGAACGAGACTCAGACCCGAAGACTGATGAACAAATCCTTCTGTTTCTGCGTTCAGCCTACGAGGACTTGAATAAACGACTCAGAGACTCCTTTCTGTTTCCGGTAACTACGTACTCTTTCTCTATGGGGCTGGGACTTGGTGAACGAGCGTACGACTCGGGAGATGAACAACTCCTTTGGCCCCCCACCAAAAGGGTTTGACTCCAAAACTATCTAGATCGTTTGTGCTTCGTTTGTGCTGTAAAGATTTTCGTTTGTGTTGGTTTGTGCTGTAAAGATTTTTGTTTGTGCTTCGTTCGTTCTGTAAAGATTTTCGTTTGTGCTGTTATAATTTCTGAAATATTACAAGATTAATCTTCGGCCGATGACGTCCCCCAGCCCCCATTTAACGTAAGAATGGACAAAAATGGTATCAAACGTTTAGGCTTCGTTTGTGCTGTGGGTATTTTTGTTTGTGCTGTGATATTTTTTAAGATTTTGTTAATAAATATTTTCGACGCTCACATCCGGCCAGCTTAGAGACGGCGTAAACCACGTGTAAGGATGGAAATGCATTATATTGTCTGTATCACGTAAAATCATTTTGTTCTGTGGCCATATTTTTTTATTTATCTAATTCTTTCAATTATCGGATCAAAGTACGTCTACAAAGTTAAAACTTTTTAAAGATGTTATAGATAAAGTGGCAGATAATGAGTTTTCTTCTTGACTTAATTTTTGAGGATTTACAATAAAGATCAATTTGAACTGGAATGTTTATATATATATATATATATATATATATATATCTATCAGGGGTTCCGTTGTCCGGTAATTACCGGTCATTGGCCGGGAAAAAAATTAAATGTCCGATAAAATTAAATCTCTCCGGTCAAATTGTCAGATTAAAACTGCATAATAATCCTGGCCCCGCCCCCCAACACAATCTGAATCGACCGTTTGAAAGTTTTTAAACAACATCGCATGTTGCATTTCAAATAAAGCGCACGCCTAACAGCTATAATATAGACTGTAGTATATAGTGCCGCGTACATATACTAATGTTAAATAGTGCCCGCTTAGAGGCGGAGTGATCTGAGTTTGTTGTAATGTGTTAAGGAGGCTGTTGCAGTGCTTGACGGTTATTAAAAAGAGTTAACGGATTAACTTCAAGTCATTCTTCCTCTCACCACGACGCACATGGTAAATGAACATAAACAGAAAATACTACATAGACCTAAACCACGAACTATTGAGAGACGTTTCAAATATGGCCAGGCCCAGGCAGACTAGCCTTAAAAGTTTTTTTCAGAGGCCAGACGCGAAGGAGGATACTGAATCAGGAACGCCTGAAGCCTCAGATGTCCAGAGCCAGACAGCTCCGCCACCACCGGAGAAAAAGCCGAAGTGTAGGGCGTACATATACGGCCTGATTATGTAATTTTTTAAGTTACATAAACTGCTTTCAGTTTTCCTCAACTTGACTAATTAAGAGGCGATATTTGACCGGCATATCATCAAAATGTCCGGAAAACGAAACGTGACCGGCACCATTTTTTTCTAGCGGAAACTCTGATATATATATATTAGGGCTGGGCAACGATTAAAATGTTTAATCGCGATTAATCGCACAATGTTCTGTGATTAATCGCGATTAATCACATTATACACAAAATTTAATAATGAATTCAAAATTAGTGTACTGCATACATTTTAAAAGAACTGCTATATGAACAAAAGTGCAATAACAGTTGGTTTGCACTTTAAACAACACTTTAAACAAATAATGTGCTTTTTACAGCAGTTAAAACATTTCTTGTAAATCTGAACTTAAACATTAATGTAATCAAATTAAATATTAAAACCAAAAATATTTGCCACTGACAGGGCATTAATATTTTGTTTAGTTTGTTATAGAAAAACAAGTTATGTCCAGAGCTTCAATCATAACATTATAACAATATAAACAATATAAATGTCTCTCTTGTGTTTTCATTACAGTCAGAGCATGTGAATGCAGTTCCCGTGCGTTTCACACACCCTCTGCCTTTCACTTGCCAAACTCAAGGGTGTATGGGAAATGTAGTCTCTGCTCTTGGTGGGACGAATTAGGAAGCGTGCATTGTGAAGGGCGCTCTGGAAAGCGGCAGAGCAGGCAAAGGATTAAAACCTATATTAAAACAGATGTTGAAATGAGCGTACCAGTACGCTAAAAGCACGTTCTGGGCGCACGGAGAAGTGGCGGTACTGAGTACAGGTGCGTACCGGCCCACTTAAAGCACTGGATGAGGGCGGCTCATACGTGCAGAAATTCGTTGCGATCCTAAGAATGTTCTTCAGACCGACATCTTTCACTAAACTAATCGGCCGACGTTAACGCGCGATAAAATAATTGTCGGCGTTAATTCATTAATGCGTTAACGCGTTTTTATCGCGTTAACTTGCCCAGCCCTAATATATATATATATTAGTGTTGTCAAAAATATCGATATTTTGATAAATATGATACGATACCCATTTCCTGTAGTATCAATACCGAGTATCGATATTGAGTTTTTTTTTATTACTTGCCCTATTGGTTTCTGAATGTATGGCAATCTGAGAGGCCTTTGAACAAGTGCACTACCTCAGAAGTCTTTAAAAGGCGGACCGCGATCTGGACCGCAAGACATTATTCATAATTACAAGCGCATTGTCTAAAACAGTGGTTCTCAACCGGTGGGGCGCGGCCCACACTCTCCCGGGGGGGCGCGAGTAGGCTACAGATTTTTTATCTTTTTTTTTATTTATTTATTTATTTATTTTTTTAATTTTTTTCTTATCACAAAAACAATGAAGACGTCTAACAATGAATAAAAATATGTGAGTAGGCTACAGATTGAAGGGGAAAAAAACGAAAAAATAAAAAATTTCACTAAACTGCTGTCATAAAAAGTTATAGTTTTGTATATACATAACTCCTGAATAAAATTTAAAATGTGTTTGGACTGATTTAAAAAAAAAAGTTTTAAACAAATTAGATTGGTTTGTCGATAGTGAGCGCAAATGCAGGTGATAAGTGGTTTTATTAAGCGAGTCATTGAGTCGTTCATTCAAACGATTCGTTCAAACTGCCGATTTATCAAGAATGAGACAGATATTTATGATTGGGTCATTACATCTTTGACTCAACCGATTCGTTCAAAACCCTGAATCATTCAAAAAAAACATGAGTGATGCTGAGATGCGCTATGCTGTGATCTTTGTCATCGGATCTATTTTCGCTGCTAAAATAGACCAAATCAGTCATTATTTCGTCTGAAATGTAAGTGACTTAATATTATGAACTTGTTTGTTGTTGAACGTCATATGAAATCAGTGTCACATTTTCAATCGTGAGGTGATGGTAAATTAAGTGATGGTCAATTGTCAGCTTTCTTGGTCGTCAGGTCGTGTGATGTAGCCTATGTTGCTGAACTGTATTCAAATGTAATAAATATAAAAACACCACATTTTTAAATTTAACTGCAGTATGTCAATTTAGTGTATTTGTGTGTGCTGCGCTCATAGACTTTAGAAAACGGCGCTCATTTGTTTAATTTCTCCTCGAGAAGCTGCGCAAGCCTCAAAAGTTTAAGTGAGTCCGAAACTGTCGTATTCGTTTCTCATATTCGTCATTTTGTGGCTCTCAATTGTCAAAAACACCCCTCAAAATATTTGCTACGGATGCGAAAAATGCAGAAAATCGAACCATCCGAATTAATTTTTATGACGGACGGAAGTTTCAAAACTATATATATAAACGAATAAGCTAGTCAGAATATAGGCTACAGTTAGCTTTCCTTTAATTTTTGTGAAATGCTCAGACGCACGCAGCCACGCACACACAAACATGTTTAAATACATTTATGTTGTTAATAAATAAATAACAATAATAATAAATATTTTTTTGTAACAGCAATATCTCCAAGTTTTGTTTTTCACTGTAAAACTGTCATGATTTGCCAATGCAAAGAGAGTACTGCCACCTTTCCCCCCCACTTCAAGCACTGATTATAACACAAACAAATCATCCTCTTGATCCAATGACACAGTCGCTAGGAGAATTGTAGACTTGTCCAATGATATCAGAGAGCAACTGATAGAGTTTGTAAAAAAGAGTCCTTACTATGCGCTGCAGCTGGACGAATCCACTGATATTGCTGGGCAGGCACAGCTCCTCACCTATGTCAGGTATCTGCGGGACAAGGCAATTGAGGAGGATGTCCTATTTTGCCGGCCTCTTCAGTCGCACACTACAGGAGAAGCCATTTTCAATGTCCTTGATATTTTTATCCGTGAAAATGGTTTGGCTTGGGACCGATCGTTGGCCTATGCAACGGATGGTGCGCGAGGCAATGACGGGCGTGGCGTGGCCTAGCTGCTCGCGTTCAGCAAGTAGCTCCACTTGTGAAATGGACACATTGCATGGTCCATCGAAGCACTAGCTGCTAAAAATGCCGGTTCTCTTTGACTCCTGAAATCTCATCAAATCACGGCCGCTAAACTCTCGCTTGTTTGGGGTCCTCTGTCAGGAAATAGGGTCAGGGCACGAACAGCTGCTTCTGCACACTGAAGTTCGCTGGCTCTCCAGGGGGCGCGTGTTACAGCGGTTGTATGAGCTGCGAGAGGAGGTGAAGTGGTTTTGACAGAAATCAAATCAGATCTGGCGAAGCATCTGGATGACACTATGTGGCTTGCATCTCTGTCGTATTTGGTAGATATATTTGACCGCTTGAATGGCCTCAACCTGTCTTTGCAAGGCCGCGAAACTCATATTTTGCTCCTTGCAGACAAAGTGCACGCCTTCACGCAAAAATTAGACCTCTGGCATGGCCGCATCAGTCGAGGGAACTGTGACATGTTCCCCAGCCTTTGCGGACTTTATCGCTGATGCAGGCACGTCACATGATTTCTCCTCCCTATTTCAATCATCTTCTGAGCACCTGTCAGCAATGAAAAAACAATTTGCGACGTACTTTAAAGAGGATTATCGCTCTTTTGCGTGGGTTCGAGATCCGTTTGTGTGCACAGCAAACGAGCTATCAATTGATATGCAGGAACAGCTTATTGAGCTGAAGAGTGACCGTAGACTGAAGGAACTCTTTAGCTCCTGCCCTCTTTCGTCATTCTGGGCAGCATTGATGCAGGAATATCCTGAACTCTGTGACGTCGCCTTGAAGATTCTCCTTCCTTTCGTCAACATATTTGTGTGAGGCAGGATTCTCAAAAATGACTGCACTCAAAACAAAATACAAATCGTGCACAAATAGAGGATGATTTGAGGCTATGTTTATCAAACATTGAGCCAAGAATTGAGGATCTTTGCAAGGCAAAGCAGGCTCAGGTCTCACATTAACATCACCGACCTGCAAGCTTCTGTAAAAAATGCAGATGATGGCTACTATTATGCCTAGTAATAATATCAATAATAAAGCTAATAAAAAAATGATAATAGGCCTACTGATTATTATAATAATAATAATAATAATGATAGCATGTAAGCGCATATAATTATATAGCAATAGCCTAGTAATGATGATAGGCCTTCTACTACTCATAATAATAATAATAATAATAATGCCTGCAAGCTCACATTAGAAGTCTGGTGCTACTGCCAATTATAACAATAGCCTAGTAATGATAATAGGCCTACCTACCGCTACTGATGATGATAATAATAATAATAATAATAATAATGTGGGCGTAAAAATAATAGCCTAGGGCTGGCTATCTATCTAGCTATCTATCTATGCAAGGTGGGGGGATGGGGGCGGGGCACTGGGGCCCCAACTGCAATGAACCAGCTTTGGGGGGGCCCAGCTTGCAAAAGGTTGAGAACCCCTGGTCTAAAACATATTTTTGAACCGGCACTTCTAGGACGGCTACGTCTACAAGCACGGGTCCTCAGGTTACTATGGTTACGGACAGAGCAGCGGGAAATTTCAACATGTCTAGCGTCAATAAACCACCAGGTCCTTAGCTTTAGCTTTAGCCTCTTTTGATTTTGTAGTATTTTTTCTTTTGTCTTTGACAAACATCCTTCTCATGTAAACAAAGGATAAAATACAGAAAACAGTAGATTATAAACATTCATCCCCATATTGTTAAAAGGTTGTAGGTGTGGAATAAATGAGACTTTACTTTAAAGAATTATATTCAAACACATATCCTTTTATTAAAAATTTCCGGACTCCTCACGGGGAGGAAAGTTAACTAAGGTCCAAGCGGACCTTGGCTGATTTTAATTGAAGACCCCTGCACTACCTCAAGACATATTTGTTATTGTAAAATATACCTCATTGTCATGTTCTATATTGTAGCAGAACCACCAGTGGAATCCCCACGGATTAACTGCCCCTGCCAGAGGCCTTCAGAGACAAGCCTGTATCTGAAAGCCTCAAACTTAACACTGTTTTCTTTCAGATAAAAGCCTGGCCAAAGTGCTTCATGGACAAGAAATGCTATTAATGACTTTGCTCTTGCTTTTACAAGCAGTGGAACCTGGGTTCACAGGGCACCAGGATCAAAGGTGGCCCAGGACCCGTGCCACCCCCCCCTGGTGCCATGTCTTTTTAACCATAAAACTGAAGATAAAATTGTTGTTTCAGCTGGATTCAAGAACTGTGCTCTTTACCAGAGAGCGCTCCATCTCCATTCTGAGTGACAATTGGAATGCTTTTGATCCTAACGTCCAAGAACGATCAAAGACCGCCCCTGGTGGTCAAATGAACAAATGACTCTGTCCAATCATCAAAAGACAATTTCGTAATTCTTACATTACAGGAAAATGTATTTTTGATATTGTGTTGTTTATATTGTTCTTTTCCAGGACACGGAGTTGCAAACAAATAACTCCCTTTATGGTTTCCGTTTTGTTTTAAATGAAATGTAATTAATGTTTCAACAATATTCTGCATATTCTTAATACTCGACTTTTCTTTGTATAATCCTACAGATATAAATGTTGGTTATGTGTTATGAGAATGGGTTGAAACAAAAGGAATGTTTTAAAACTTTAGTTAAAACTTTAGTTTAGATTTTCCCAAGCAACTTCCTCTTCCGCCAACTTCCTCTTCCGCCGGAAGAGCGCCCCCGGCTCGAAGTTGATAAAACTGGCTGCGAGCCAAAACTCGCTCTCTTCTGCTTTTCGCCTCTTGACCTCTGCGTCTATGGTCCACTCAGGACCGCTAATGCCACCACGGCTAAGCTTTTGAGCCTTGTGTTAGCGCGAGTAAACTTTTGTTCTAAGACTGTGCCTGCTAAAAGCGCCTGCTACTTTCCCAAAGGAGCGCGCAGAAGCAAGTTTTAACCAGCAAACAGCTGAGAACTCTTTCATTGACACTGCAATGACCTGTCCAAGACTTTTAACGGTACACGGAGGTCCAGGCGCTCTGAGCAACAACCGGACATCCCTTTCTACATCCCGGCTGCAAACCCTCTGGAGGAGACGTCACGCGACGGCATCTTCGGTGTGGAACGCTCCAGGAAGCGTCCAGAACGCTCCAACATTCCGGACTCCCGGACCGCTGATAGCGACCCACCGGATCGAGCCAGCCCCGCTGACCTCAGTAAGTCCGCACGTGACACACAGCCTTGGCGTCGTTAGAATGTCCTCTGCCCAAAATCGCCACTCCCTCCTCCGTTAAAAGCCCTTTGGTTAAACGCCATCAGTTAGATTGTCTAAACATTCCTCTGGTTTCACAAACCCTGTGAAAGCAAATGTTTACAACTGTATTTAATCTTTTGTTCGTTCCTGTGTATTGTTTCCAATTCCTTGCCTGTTCCAATGTTAGTTATCCTTATACCTGTGTTAGATCTGTGTGATTTTTAATAAAACCCCATAAAAGACATTAATGTTTCTCTGTTTATAATTAAGATATGTTCGAAAACAATAGAATTCTCTTCCTTTTAAGATCAATGAGACTAGGCTAAACAGTTTCTCTGGACCTGTTAAAACCAGGGTGGTGCCCCTTTTTAATTAGAAATTAATTTTAATGAGTTAATATTAATATCAAAATTAATTATTGAAATTATTAAAATTAATCTTCTGTATGTTTATACAAACATACCCTTGTGTATATACACTATATACGCTACAGTGTTATTTTTGGTGCCCCTTTACGGGACAATTTGATGATAAAAATATTAATTCTATTCTATGGCTGTGTCCAAATTCAGGGTCTGCATCCTTCGGAGTCCTCATTTGAAGGATGTTACGTCACAGCGCCGCGACGAAGGCTGTCCAAATTCGTAGGATCCTTCAAATGCGGCCCACAAATACGTCCTCCTTTTCCCCGAATTGGAAGGATGGGTGTGGTGGATCCTTTCCCGTCCTACCTATCCCATAATTCTTTTCGGCAGAGCGTAATGGCCAATGAAGCGAGCGGTAGCGGAGTGGGAGAGGAGTATGCTTTTAGATGTAAGTTTTTTAAAAACTGGCTTTTAAAAAAATATATATTTTTCAGTGGTTGTCTAGTTAGGCATTTTGTTTTAGCGTTAAGTATTTTTTTTACATTTGTACGTTTATATGTACAAAAAAAACATTACTTTCGTAAACTAGCTTCTTCCTCTAGCTTCTTCCTTACTGCCTGTGTGAATATTCCCTTACATACAGCTAATTTGTTAGTGATTGAAGCTGTTTTTAACGCTTCCAGGGACGAAAGAGCAGACAGAACTTTTTATAAAGCTCCGGGGAGAGAACGATGAGCTCTTCACCGGAGCAAAGAACTCTGCCACTGTGGGATGGAGGTACAGGAATAAATCTATTTAGAAATCCCATTGTAATATCAAGGCAGTTTAGTTTCTTTTTTGTTTTGTGCAGTACATATAACATTTTTGTAGTATAATTCTACACAGTATTTGTCGTTTTGATATCTGTGATTAACACAATTCCAATTTTTCTCTTTTTCTCCTACATTAGGATAGTTTTGGAGAAGATGGGTCTGTCTGTTAAAGTGACACCAGCCCAAGCAAAAAAAAGTGGGACAATTTAAAAAAGAAATATAAAGTATGTCCATATATAGAAAATAATATTGTTGTTAGTAACAGTTAAAAAAATCCTAGGTTTAAGCTTACATGTTTTGTGAACAGTTTATATATTTTTACTTGTCTTTAGGAATGCAAGTATCCAGGGTCAGGAGGGAGTGAGTGGGAAGCCCACTGCTGCTACTTGGCCCTGGTTTGTCCAAATGGATGAGGTTTTAGGACAAAGGCCTTCAATTTGCCCCCCTGTCCTTATTGCCTCCATCCCTATGGACACTCCAGGGCCAAGTGCAGCAGTGAGTGACCAAGAGGAGAGAGAGGAAGAAGAGAGGGAAGGAGATAGGCAGCCAGCAGCGAAGAAGAGGAGAAGGGACAGTGACCAGGAGCTGTTAGACCTCATCAGGGAGGACATGAGGCAGCAGAGAGAGGCTGAAGAGAGGAGAGCACAGGCTGAAGAGAGGAGGGCACAGGAGAGCAGGGAGAGGATGGACAGGCTTTTCTCCATTCTGGAGCGTTGGGTCTCCAATAAATTTTTTTTTCTTGGGGTGGAAGGGATTAGATATTTTTCATTTTCATTCATTGATATTTTTCATATTTTTCATTTCATTTCATTCTTCAGTTGTTTGAAATAAACTGTTTGAAATAAATACTTCTCATTCATTGAATTTCTTTTTTTCCCCATAATTTTCAAAGTAAAAGGAACATTTGTAAAGAAAATTAAGTGTATAATTATTTAATAACATTCAGAAAACAAAATTGATGTAACAAAATTCAAGAACACACAGAAACTATTTACAGAACTATTTACAGGACAACAGGGAGTCCCTGGCAGTGTTGCTGGAGCCGCTGAAAAGATGAGGGACATGGATGGAGTGCAGCAGGGATCCGTGGCTGGTCCTCTGGTTGGCGAGTGAAACATCACAGGGTGGTCTGCAGAGAGCTTCAGGATGTCTCCTCCCATTGTCCACTACATTGTCCACCAGCAGGGTTTGCAGAGCAACTTAATCAACGGCTGTCACATCTGTAACATGCATTAATACATATGTAAACAGGAGAAATTGAATCCAATCCTTTCATGACAAAGTACTTTTTAAATAAGATATTAAAGTTATTGTTTACTTGCTGGTTAAAGGTAGTCATGACCTGATGGTACAACCTCCAGGGCAGACACCTCAGCACAAAGTTGGTCCCGCCACTGAGCACCGCTGACGGCCTCCAAGTCAGCCTCCCCCTCATCTTCCTCCACATCATCCTCAGGCTCATCCTCAGGTGCCAACACGCCTCCGGCACTGAGGCAGATGTTGTGGAGGATGGTGCATGCTGTCACAACCTGCAATAGCATATATAAAATTAGTATATTGTGATATTGAAAAAAAATAATTTAATATAACACTGGCTGGTAACTTACATGAGGAACAAAGGTGTAGTGCACCTCCAGCGCTTGCAGGAAGATGGATCGGAACCTTGTCTTCATCATTCCAAAAGCACGCTCTATAATGGAGCGTGCCCTGGAATGATGGCTGTTAAAGCGCTGGGCTGCCACACCTTGCACCTGCCTCTTGAAAGGAGTGATGAGGGGGAGAGGCCGTTGGAGGCATGGATATCCTCCATCGGCCAAGATGAAATGCCCTGGAGGAGGGTAGGAGGACTGAGCATACAGTGGGCTGTGGCGGAGCACCCTGGAGTCGTGCACCGATCCAGGCCAGCCCACGTAGGTATCGATGAAGCGGCCCTGATGGTCACAAACAGCCTGAAGGACTATGGATGGAAACAGTTTCCTGTTTCTGTAGCACTGACCATCAGGGCCGCTCGGAGGCTTGATGCGGATGTGACAGCCGTCGATGGCACCTGCAGCTTTGAAAAAAGCTCTGTGGCGTGCCAGCCCTGGGACACTTCTTCCAGGTGCTCCGGGGTCTTCGGGAGGAAGATGACCTTGTGGCGAAGGCCACCACCTCCTCAGTCACTCGGTGGACAATGTAGTGGACGGTGGACCGGGCATCCTAAAACTCTTGAGACCACCCTGTAGGATGCTCCACTGGCCAACCAGAAGAGAAACACCAGGGTCTCTATTGTAGCACCCCACCCATGTCTTCTCTCCTGGTTCAGGAGGTTCTGCAACACTGCCAGAGACTCCCTGCTCAGCCGAAAGTCTGGTCGGGGATCTTCCTGGCTGAAGAAACGGTCCAAAACTGGGACACTCAGGTTAATCCTGCAGTAACGGGGTCTGGTCTGGTTAAGGAAAAGTAGAGAACAAATACATAATATAATTAGTACATTAGAATAAGTGTTTAACAGATAAAAGCATTATTCTACCGTAAGACAAATTTAAATATCAAAACTCCAATTATTTTTTAATACAATGCACATTATACATATTGCATGAATAATTATATACATATTATTGATATATATATATATCATTATTTAGATAGATAGATATTTTCTCTGACAAAACAAGCTAAAGTTTAGCCTATGCTTCGCTCAATGAATTTGTAGAAATTAGCAAAATACTTAAAAACATATATAAAAATAGGCTATAATGGCTTACCTGGATATGAAGGTCTTGTAATCTGATAAAAAAAACTGTCCGACGACGAGCAAAGAAAGTATATAATTTATTTAATTCTTTTATTTCTTCCAAAATAATAAAAATGAGGAGAATAACTCTTAGATAGTCCATTTTCCCGCTTCTTGCTTAGCGCTGTCACGGTTGCTAGGCGACAGGATATAATCAACGGGTAAGGGAGGGAACTGAAAGAAGGGTAGGCTGTCCGAATTCACAAACACCGACTTCCGGGTTTTGCGGTCGTCGGAGGACCCCTCCTCCTTCAACCGGGTAGGAAGGATCCTAAGGAGGATGTAGACCCTGAATTTGGACACAGCCTCTATCTAGGTTCATTAAGGACTATTATTACCTACTAGGGATGGGCATGATTAATCGACGATCGATAATTGATCGTTAAGAATTTCTTCGATCACGTTAATTTGTTATCGATTAATCGAATGCATTTTTTTATCTAATGCAGGCTGCGTTGCGTAGTGTGAGTCTTGAATTAATTAAATGAATTTCACTGTGTGGCAGCAATTAAATATTTTACCACCAGGGTGCAATATTTGACACCCTACGCGGTTATCTGTGATCTTCCGTTTTGATTTCAAAAGAATAATTATGAAGAGGTCACGGCGAAGTGTGGCGTGGGACCATTTTGAGTTAAAAAACGAAACAGTTCACTGCAAACATTGCAATGCCGTGTATAAGTACAACACGGCCACGACTCAAATGATGTACCACTTAAACAAAGTGCATCCGTCATTTGTTAATGTCGGTGGCGGTGCATCCTGCTCTCAGTCTCAACCTAGCATCAAGTCGGCGTTAGCACGGACTCGGAGCTGTGATGCACAACGAGCAGAGAAAATTACCCAAGGGATCTGCAAGTTCATTGAGATGGATATTCTGCCCTTAAGTATTGTTGAGGGCAATGGTTTTCAAGAACTGATACATTAATTGGAACCAGCATATCAAATTCCATCACGACGTACCATCACCAGATTGGTAGAAACTCACTACGAAGAACGAAAGCAGCAGCTGTTAAAAGAACTGAGCAAAGCTGAGAGAGTTGCTCTAGCTACAGACTGCTGGACCGCTTTAACAGCTGAGAGCTACATCACCATAACCTGCCACTATATCAGTGATGACTGGCAAATGAACTCAGCGGTCCTGCTCACAGAAAGCCTGCCAGGCCGGCATACAGCTGACCATTTTTGAATTATAAAAATTTAATAATTAATTATATTAGCTATAAAAATATTAATGATTAATCGATAGTCGATCGTTAATTCTCCCGACGATCGACTAAGAAAATTTAATCGAATGCCCATCCCTATTACCTACATACATTACACCACATGCAACCGTTAAGATAAAGTCATTGTAGTAAAACTTGACATTTGCAAGTCAAAAGCAGCCGTCGATGCATCACAAGTTAACCTGAGAGTTCACCTGATACTGTCTGTCACAGACGACTCTGTCTAATCTTAAACTTACTTTACTGGAGTGTACGCTTTCCACCAATACTTTACCTTTGATCAATAATATTGTTGGTGGAATCCACGTCCCAAGATTTTTAGCATCATCACGAACATTACTCATGACACTTAGTGAGTATGTGTTTTGAACAGGGATATTTCTAGCCACCTACTGTGTTTTGTTGTTGTTGCAGCTGCACAGTGCCGCCAGATAACCTGACAACGGATCAACTGGAGTCAGGTTATCTGAGTAATGTTCGTGATAATGTTCGCATGAGTAATGTTTGTGATTATGTTCGCGATAATGTTCGCGTGAGTAATGTTCGTGATAGTGTTCGTGTGAGTAATGTCTTTGATAATGTTCGTGTGAGTAATGTCCGTGATAATGTTCGCGTGAGTAATGTCCTTGATAATGTTCGTGTGAGTAATGTCCGTGATAATGTTCGCGTGAGTAATGTTTGTGATTATGTTCGCGATAATGTTCGCGTGAGTAATGTTCGTGATAGTGTTCGTGTGAGTAATGTCCTTGATAATGTTCGTGTGAGTAATGTCCGTGATAATGATCGCGTGAGTAATGTCCTTGATAATGTTTGCGTGAGTAATGTTTGCGATAATGGTAAAAATCTTGTCCCAAGGACGTGGATTCCACCAACAATATAATTATGTGTGCATAACGTTCACACAGGGCATAAATCAAATGTAGAGACAATTGCAATATGTTTACCAATACTTTTTATTAACATTCATTCATACTTTCATATGTGTTCAGGTCTTTCTGTACTTTTTTTTTTGGTAACATTTTTTGGTAATTTCTTGTCTGAAGTACAATAAAAAGTAAAATGTCAAACACTGTCATTTTTTTAAATCTACAAGTTATTTAAACACTATTAAGTCTTAAACTTTGCCACATAAAAACTGTTCTGTAGAATGTTTAGAATAAAAGCTGGGTTAAGATCAGATGCAAGACATCAGTAATGCCTGTTTATAACACCTGTAGCTGTAACATGGTAAATAGTTTATTTTTTTAAAACCGCTTATTGCTAAAGTTTGCTGTTAATCTGATTTGTGATCAAACAATCTACTTTTTTATGCACAAAGGTAAAGGTTTATTAATCTCGCTGCTCAGATGTTGGAGAGAGCAGAGCCCTGAGGTCAGTTTGTCTTGTGGCCTAAGTTAACCTGTGACATTTCAACAACTAGTTTTAGACTTTGGTGTGAGCTTGGTGATATGGTAACAGTAAAAACAAAGCTGTTCTAGTAGAAATGTATGCATGTTGTAGGGCTTTTTTAGGGTTTTCAGAGTAAACGTGTTTAGAACAAGCGGCTTTCTGACTCTTGGAGAGTGCATTTTCTACGTAAATAAAAACTATCTTTCTCTACAGTTTGTCACTGTGCTTTGTCTCGGCAAAGTACCACATCTATTAAATGACTGCTCTCATCTACAAGACCCAAGTGGTTTAAAGTGTGATAGTCACTTGCTGCTACAGCAGGACTTCTGTCTTTTTAAATCTCTACTGTCTTGACAGTGTTCTGAAGGTTTAGAAGCAACCTTTTTATAAGACGTCCTGAGAACCATTCACGTGAACCTTAATAGTCTGCTTTCTTACGCAAGTTACATGGAGATCGTCTGGATCAACTAGTGACAGCGCTGTCCTGTTTACATCGAGTTATAATCCACAAACCGCTCTCGAATTACAAACGTCTACGTTCTTTCTCATCGACACTAATAGAGACATCATTATAGACATGTACGCTGTAAAAAGAATCACATCCATGTCATTTAAGACAAAATAATACCTATATTTTCTGGTTTGTGAAAGTGGGGTCCTAGAGAGGAACGGGGCGGCAGTAGCTCAGTGGGTAGAGCGGTCGTCTTTCAACTGGAAGGTAGGCGGTTCGATTCCCACTCTCCCCACAGTTCATACTGTCGTTGTGTCCTTGGGCAAGACACTTAATCCACCTTGCCTCCTAAGCGTCTGCTAAATGAATAAATGTAAATGTAAATGGAACGCCTACAAAAAACATCTGCATGTCGCCAGATAACAGGCTTCGCCAGTTGATCCGTCACTCACAACGTAATCGTTAATTATGTGCTCATTTATACAAACTATGTGTTTGATATGTTTCTTTTAGCCTAGCCACATAACCAGACTAGTAAATCGAGCACCGAGTGATTTATATACAACCCAATTGATTGCATAGTTGGTATGCTGGAGTTGGTTTGCAAATTAAGCAGAAATAAAGCAGTGTAAAACATGATTCTATTGTGGTCTCTGTTTAATGCCACCTCCTTTTTTTGATGCATTTTTAATCACAGGTCAGGTCACTTTCAAACAGTGGTGGACGAAGTACACAAACCAAGTACTTTAGTTAAAGTACAGATACACTAGATAAAATATTACTTCAGTAAAATCCAAAGTACTCCCTTTCAACTTTCACTTGAGTAAAAGTACAAAAGTATTTGCCTTCAAATGTACTTAAGTATCCAAGTACTATCATTTATTATGGCTATAATGCCCATATAGTTTTTGTCAGTCTCTTGGCCCCTTTAGGCGTCAGGGTTTATTTTAAAAAATACAGATTTTTTAGATCCAAATTTCAAAAGGCTGTGGTTTGAAAATGATAAGAGATAGAGTCCTACTCTAAACTAGAAAAATGTCAGGTATGACCCAAAGTAGATAAGTATTTTATTTTTTTTTAATTAAGCATCTAATTTGCATATAATTTGCATACCATGACATTATATATTGGCGGTTATGTTTTTTACAGTACATACACACTAATGAACATATAGATTTTTTTCTTTTTCTGAATTTTTTTTATAACTAATTTGTAAAAGCAACATTACCAAAATAAAGAATAACTACAACTTCTAATAAACCATAACTAGTAAAACGTATGAAAATAGATCTGAGAAATCTACACATGTACTGTATGTGTGAGGTTGCAGTTGCTTTATCTTTTCTTATCCATCCATGTGGCATAGTTAGTAGTTTTTTTAGAGTGTGGGACCTCTCATAAAGCACAGCACACAGCCATCACTTTTATTACGATCGCTGCTTTGATTAGCGAATTCTCGCTGACTATGTTTACCCCTGCCTCTCCCTCCTCGACTGGGTAAAGTGTCAGGATGACCAACACGTATTTGTCCCAAACAGCTGTCAATAGAAGCCGCATTATTCCCAAACTCCCTGTCACTACCGCAGCCACGGCAGTACACCCGCCCCGGCTTCTATCACCTGTGCTAAATGTAAAGCAGCAGGTGCTAAAGGTAAAGCAGCAGGTGCTAAAGGTAAAGCAGCAGGTGCTAAAGGTAAAGCTGCAGGTGCTACGCGCTCACGGCTTCCCTTCCCAACATCCCCTTCACTACCGCGGCCAGAGCGACTAGTTTCCTCCCGTTTCTTTCACTGATGTTTGGTAAAATGTGGGAAAAACAGCGTGTGCTTTATGAGAGACGCTGAGAAAGGCACGAGCAGCGGCGCCGCTGTCCAAGTTACACACGCACTCTCACTCTCGCTCATTCTTACTTTCACTCGGCTGAAAAGACTCTAAAAGGTAGATGTTCTCCCTCAGAATCAGAGTCAGCCATTACTAATACCAAAGCTTCATCACAGGTGTTCTTTTTTATTTGTTATTTTCATGTTTATCAGCTCGCGTGTAGAGAATGAGGCTTCTATTGAGCCGGTCCTGACACTCCCACTGAGACGGATCTTTGAGGTCATCTAATACAAAATTTTTTAATGGCAACACAAGAAACGACTAATTTTGCAAAATGTAATTGAGTAAAAAGTAAGATATTTGACTTTGAATTGTAGTGAAGTTAAAGTAAAAAGTATCCCCGAATGGAAATACTTAGTAAAGTACAGATACTGAAAAAAACTACTTAAGTACAGAAACGAATTACATTTACTTCGTTACTGTCCACCACTGCTTTCAAAAAGACAATATTCAAATACAATGGGTTCTTAAAAGTTTAGTCATGCAGTTTTATGATATTAGTAGATAAAGTGGCAGTAAAGCGCCCTCTGGTGGTTGTGGCTTGGGCACTGGTTTAGGATTTCTGCGTGTCTCAAAAATTCCCCTTGAGTAGAACATGAAACCTGGACTAATCTACTGAGCACCTACCAAATATTCATCCAGTTGCTGACTGAGTAGTTTTAGTTGTTTTTTTTTTTGCAACAAAAACATTTTTATTTTATTTTTTTAACTAATATTTTCATGGGCCCTTAGAATCACCATAGCATACTTTTACGGTGCTGCTGCTTGTACGTCTAGTCTCCCAGAGTACATTCTTTTCCCCCGGAAGGCCTGTTTCTTGCTAGTCTTTATTTAGCTCTTAACATTATTAAAACCTGGTTAGTTCTAGAGACGTGGGGCTCATCCTGGCCTACTACTCGGTGTCTACTTGGAAGTTTTCGCTCTGTTTTATGATGGCCTTCAGGTGATTCTAAGAAGTCTGGGTCTCAGGGCGTCCTATAATCCTGCCATCTGGCCATCCACCAAAGGAGTGTTTGTTTGCACAGGCCCTAGTCCTTACTTGGCTTCTCTAGGTTTTATAGCTGGTCTTTTATGGCCATCTCACATTGGGAAATGAGACAAAGACACTCCTGTTCTTTTGAGAGAACACCAGATTGTTCTTAGTCCAGATGAGTAAGCACGCCGGCCCGTCTAGACTTTTTAGGGTCTTTTGCAAGGCCTCCTCTCGGTGGGACATGCTTGCAAAAAGTCTCTAAGGGGCTTCTAGAACCAATGACGGAGCCTCTCTCAGCCCCTCTTAATGTGGAGGAGCAGTTGCTGTTCTCTGGGCTTGCCCTGGTGACTAATATTTATTGACATAGTGCTTATTGTTTTTGTCTTTTGTATTTAGAATGTCGCTTTTGGTCGTAGACCATAAGAGATTGGGAACAAAGACCAGTAAATTGAGAACCTTTTCGTGGGACTCATCTACGTCTTCACCATAACAAACCAGTACATCCAGGGCTTGCAGAAATTAAAATGCCTCGTACCATTTCAGACAGGTAGTCTTTAGTAGCCCAACATGCAATTACATTTTACATTTCTGTCTCTTACAGAGAAACAAGAGGTCCTTGGTCAGAAGAAAACTCTCATTAACTAAAGAAGCTGACTACAGCAACTGCTTCTACAATGCACATGTGCAACCAGTGTGGGAACAACTTTACCACTGTGCAGAGTCTCAAAAGACACCAGCGCATCCACACTGGAGAGAAGCCATACAGCTGTGACCTGTGTGGGAAGACATTTTCACGGGCAGGTAATTTAAAACAACACCAGCTCATCCACACTGGAGAGAAGCCTTACAGCTGTGACCTGTGTGGGAAGACATATTCAATAGCAAGTAATTTAAAAAAACACCAGCGTATCCACACTGGAGAGAAGCCTTACAGCTGTGACTTGTGTGGGAAGACATTTTCACATGCAAGTTTTTTAAAACAACACCAGCTCATCCACACTGGAGAGAAGCCATACAGCTGTTACTTGTGTGGGAAGACATTTTCAAATGCAGGTAATTTAAAACAACACCAGCTCGTCCACACTGGAGAGAAGCCTTACACCTGTGACCTGTGTGGGAAGACATTTTCACTGGCAGGTAGTTTAAAACAACACCAGCTCATCCACACTGGAGAGAAGCCCTACAGCTGTGATCTGTGTGGGAAGACATTTTCACAGGCAGGTAGTTTACAACAACACCAGCTCATCCACACTGGAGAGAAGCCCTACAGCTGTGACCTGTGTGGGAAGACATTTTCACAGGTAGGTAATTTAAAACAACACCAGCTCATCCACACAGGAGAGAAGCCTTACAGCTGTGACTTGTGTGGGAAGACATTTTCACATGCAGGTGGTTTAAAACAACACCAGCTCATCCACACTGGAGAGAGGCCTTACAGCTGTGAACTGTGTGGGAAGACATTTTCACATGCAAGTACTTTAAAACAACACCAGCTCATCCACACTGGAGCGAAGCCTTACAGCTGTGACCTGTGTGGGAAGACATTTTCACAGGCAAGTACTTTAAAACAACACCAGCTCATCCACACTGGAGAGAAGCCTTACAGCTGTGACCTGTGTGGGAAGACATTTTCACAGGCAAGTACTTTAAAACAACACCATCTCATCCACACTGGAGAGAAGCCTTACAGCTGTGACCTGTGTGGGAACAAGTTTACATCTCATCAGAGTCTCAAAGAACACCAGCTCATCCACACTGGAGAGAAGCCTTACAGCTGTGACCTGTGTGGGAAGACATTTTCAGGGGCAAGTAATTTAAAACAACACCATCTCATCCACACTGGAGAGAAGCCTTACAGCTGTGACCTGTGTGGGAACAAGTTTACTGCTCTTGGGAGTCTCAAAAAACACCAGCTCCTCCACACTGGAGAGAAGCCTTACAGCTGTGACCTGTGTGGGAAGACATTTTCACGGGCAGGTAATTTAAAACGACACCAGCTCATCCACACTGGAGAGAAGCCTTAGAGCTGTGACTTGTGTGGGAAGACATTTTCACAGGCAGCTAGTTTAGAACAACACCAGCTCATCCACACAGGACACAGACCGTACTGATGTCCAGCCTCAGAGGCAGCTCTCGTTCTGAACAGACCAGACTCTAGTTTACAGCAAGACATTACAGCACAAGTGGTTTCAATAGCTTCAAGAGAAACAAATGTATTTTCTCCAAACCATGCACACCTCTTTTTTCTACTTTTTTAAATGTTATATTTTGTATGTAATAAATACATATAATAATAATAATAATAATAATAATAATAATAATAATAATAATAATAATAAATATATAGATTTTTTAATAGCTTTCAGGTCATGTGACCTAGTCACTTCCACCCACCCTGTATTCATAGCACTAGCCTAGTAGTACCATGCACACCTCTTTTTTTCTACTTGTCTTTTTTTAGCTTTTTGGGAACACATGCAGAAAGTCTGTGCATGTGTAATTTCTGCCAGGGTATGTAAACTTCTGAGCACAAGTGTATATATAGTTTGATATGTGCTGCATCTGAAGGTAGAGCTTATCTTTTAGTCTCTATACGGGTCAACACTGTCACTAAACTAACCTGTTCAGGGCTCTGTCTGAGTCCAGATGCAGTTATCACTTCAAACATATAAAGTTAATGTTGTCTGTTCTGCTGCTTGTGTGGACATGTTTTTTACTCTCCACTCAGCTGTTTTATTTTTATTTATTTTTTAAGCCCTTCAGACTGTTTGGTCAGTGGGTTGTTTTTATTCTCTAGAGCGAGGTGTTTCCAGAGAAGAACCTTGTTTTCTACTGATTTTGTTTGGTTTTAGGCACTGCTTGCTTTGTTTTCTATCACACCAACACAATGTATGTGTCTGTTTTATTTACAAGATTCTTAAGCCTTATATAATGTTTTATAATTACATTTTATTGTACCCAATTGTTTAAGTCGCACATTTAACAAATAAAAGTTGTGAAATAAAAGTTGCCAGGTCACAGTCGGCAGCTGAGGATAAGAGCTGATGAAATGTGGAAACAGGAAGTGGAATGTGTGAATATTTATTTCTGTCAAGTTTTTGTTCTACACATATGTATAATAGCTTCAGGTTTAAATGTAAAGAGATTTTTGAGTTTACAGTTCCTGTCGTCTACAATAAATATGTCCAACACTTTGTCAATTTAACAAATAAAAATCTAAAAAGTCTAAAAACATTAATATATGGTCTTTTTTATTTCAATAGAACAGCATTTACTGTAGGAGCCAGAATGATATACTATTTGTCTATGGATATCTTTTGTCTGGTTGCCAGGGTGATGCGTGGGTCACGTGGGTGTAGGCAGTGACAGCCAGTAGTTTTCACTCACTGTCACTCAGGTGTAGGAGGAGAGAGGGGAGCGGGGTAGTCGTAGTATTTGTTGACACTAGCGTTGTCTAACATTACCATCCGATGCATTTAATAACTGTGTTCATGTCTCAACTGAGCAGTTACGTGAATAAACGTCACAAGCATTCATTCTGGGACTCGTGTGAATCTGTTCAGGCCGCACAGGGCCCGTCCTCGGCCTCTCCAGTGACAAAAGGAACTAAGGAGTCGCCATTACATTTACACACAACAACCTTGGAGGTGAAAATGTCTGTAGGATTCTGTGAAAATATGAACATAATGCACACAGCACTAACTCAGAGCCTTTGAAGGATTTTAGAAATACTGAGGTTTAAAAAAAGAGTGTCTGAAGAACTGAGGTGTGACATGTTCTGTTCTGTCCAGTGTAAGTGCAGTGTTCTATTCTTCACTAAAGAGAACCAGCAGCTGCATATTTAGGAGGCTACATCCAGTGAGAAGAGGGGCACCCAACACACACCAAAGAAAATAAAATTCATATACACTCACCTTGTACAGGGCAGGGGTTCAGTCCAAATTAGTAACAAAAACGGTCCACCGGTGACGCCTGGAGAGAACAAGAATCACGAGAAACAGGTCTGATGTCAGTTTGTTAGTTTACAATATAAATACACAGTTGAATGAAGGGTGTTAACACAGCTCGCCCCTGCAGCAGTACAACCCAAGGAACAAATAAACAGCAGCGAGTTCAGAAAGAGAAAAGCAGTTGAGCAGCTAACTGTCCAGAGCTGCAACTGAGTGAACGGTGATTGAACCTGAAATGGAGTGCACCACTATGCGGCGCTCTATTCACCCAGATATATGCTATCTGGTATATTTTGGATCGTTTTTAGTTTTATCTGTCTAAAATAAAGCAGGTTTAATATAATATACACTCCACACGAGTTTTGTTAAAACACATTGAAATCCTCTGAACCATAAACCAACAGAATACACACTACAGAGACATGTCCTGCTACTTCCCTAAACCAGTGCATCAAACATGGCTCTAAAGAGGTTTCTGGAGATTATTGAGCTGCTCTGAAGCTAAAGCAGCTTTACCACAACACAGTGAGCAGCACAGGCTTCAAATAAAGTTTTTTATTTTTTTTTATTTTTATTTGATTTAGTGATATTTGACAATGTTCAAAACTTAAAAACTCAAATAACTGGAATTATTTGGATTTTCTGAACTATTTAAAAACTGAAATTCCAGATAATTTCTTCTTTTTTTTGTTTCCAAAACCGTCATTTATTAAATTGGTCACATTCATTATCTCCTTTGATTGACATTAAACATCTTTGTTAAATCCTTAAAGTGAATAAACGCATAATATTAAATATTGACAAAGATGACATGGTTTTAAAGATTTATTGCTTTGTCAAAGTTATTATAGTCGTAGTATAAGTCAATATATAACATAAAATATTGTTATGTTCACCCTCATTCAGACGTTTAGTATTTTTTATTAATATTTGAAGCAGGGCTGAAGAAAACAGGAGCAAAGACACAGATCATGTTTAGAGTGGTATTAGTTCAAATACACGTCTCTTTGGTTCACATTTCTCTGTCTCAGAACGCCTTCAACAAATAAAATACATTCAACCATAAGACTCACTATAAATATAAATGATAAGTACTTTTGAACCCTGACTATTGTCTCGTTTATCAAAGGTGCAATAACTCTATCCTGTATTATTTACATAAATGTAAATGGTGTGCATTTATTTAGTGCTTTGTTGTACCCTTCTCGGGACCCAAAGCACTTTAAATGATCTGTGAAGGTTCTCAGTCATCCAGGTCATCAAAGTAAAAGGGCATTCCTTTGAGGACAGCAATGTATACATTTTGTCCAGAGAGGCCAGACGGTGTAAGAGAGAGAGGTTCAAATAGAAAAGCCCTCTTTGAACAGAGGAGGTGTCCTCAGATTAATGTGGCCTAGTATTTATAACCTCTCCTACCTCTACAGACTCACACATTCATTCACCAGAGCCACAGACACTGGAGGCAAGGTGGGTGTCTTGCTCAAGGACACTCAGTTAAATTCCATTAAAACCGAGTTAAACTGAGGAAAATACAGTTTGTACTAGTGTCTTATTACCTCCTTTATAACCACACTGTGTAATAACAACGACTGAAAGCTTTGCAAATATAAACCGAGACAACCTTTACAAAGACACCTTCAGGGCCATAAATGTTTCACAGAAAAAAAAAGAAAATGGTTGTGTTTAAAGGTAATAGGAGCCTGTCTGATGTTTCTGAGGGTTTCTGTTGAGTCACTGTCCCAACACCTGCCTGAGCGTTTCCACAAAGTCCAGACCCAAACTCAAGGAACAGGTTTATTTTGTGATTCGTAATTCAAATTATAAGTTTATGTTTCAGGAAAGACGCTGAGGCTGGTTTTAAACAGAGGTCAAAGTGACACAGGTTTAGGCTCGACGTGCAGCGCTCAGTCAAACCAGGTCTGAGCTGAACAGAGCTGCAGAGGAAGGAGACGCTTTTAGGCCCTGACTGTTTCATGTCACAACTTCTGCTCCTTTATAGAAAAGATACAATGGATTTATTGTCACGAACAAAACAGTACAACAATTCACAGAGAGTTCAACTTATGCAAAAGGAACAGCACTGTCGACTGAATACACACCAAGCCTTGCATTAATATCATCATCACAGAGTTTATTAATCAGTCAATCTCAATATAATGCAAACAATAAGTCCCACTGTGAGCATAAGTAACATTAGAAACATAAATGTCAGTATTACAACATTACTGGTTCAAACATGCAGCGGGTCAAATGAAAGCACAAGGTAAGACTAGAAACAGCTGTACCTCGATGAAATAAACCCTTTCTTTTACAGACTCATAAATGGACACAGAGCCTCAGAGCTTAACTGACAAACTTGTTCTGAAAACCATTGGACAAGTCTTGAATCAACAGTGGTTTCTACTTTTTTACTTCCTGTCCATTCTCTGGCTACACTTTTTTAAAGGTGCAGAACTTGTGACATACATTTGAGTTTTCTAAAGTCCCTCTCAGTATTTCTGTTTGGAGTTTTCGAAGCTGAGAAGCCATTTTCTTCACTGCAGCAGTACAGGACTGTACCTCGTCGTTCACAGATGAACACACACCAGGATTTATTCACTTGTTCAAATCCGTTTAATGCAACACTCCCACATTTTAAAAGATTACTTCACAGTCACATCATCTCTCGTGGACCAACACAACTGCTGAGCTTAAACTACACTCATTCCTTTGTAAGTCGACAGGAGGAAGTGACCTTGGTGCTGTGCTAAAGTACGATAGAGAGTCCTCCCTTTGATCAGAATTAACACCAGAATGATAAGCAACAGAAAAAGGACACAGACACAGGCCGATAGGCTCCAAAGTAACAAAACATAACACAGGTCAAAGGTCACCAAACTTAGGTGAAAACAGGACAGTGGCATAAGCAGTAGGGCTTAAGCCGTCAGATCGTAAAGTCAGTGGAAGTGACGATTATGGGACATTTCTTCTTCACAATGAAAGAAAAGACTGTCTGCTGGTGCTCTGTACCAACAAGCATTTAACCAAATACTTACAAGTCCAAGCTTTGCTGTAAACAAAGTTTTACCAAAAACTTACCTTTAAACCAGGTTTATGTCATTTCTCTTTTTAGCACTAATCAAAGTTTAAATTAAACATTTTGACTGTCCCACTTTAACCCTCCCCGTCCCAAATATCTGTGAAAACACTCAAATATCCCAGTTCTGAACACTACTGTCCCCATTTTAACAAACACCACTGCAGCAAACAGCTTTTCATGGACTTTTGTCACTTTTTGTCTTCATTAAGACATTATCTTTTCAAATGCTCCTGGTTCTTTGAAGCTTTTGTTTCCTTTAAAAAGTTCAAACGCAATCATTTTAGTTTTGCGTTTTCTGTCGATAAAACAATATGAATTACCATTGTTTTAAACAGATTTTTTTTTTTTTGTGTGTGTCCCAGTTTAAAAGTCTGGAAATACTTTAAAAAGGGGCGTATTCTGCCCAGTTTCATTTAGAGAAACCATAGATGTGATCTTATTATTAAATGATTTTAATACATATTTTGATGTTAAAGTTTGATGCTGCTCTGATGTGGACCAGTGGCATTTATAAAAGTAACAGGGCAGACTGAGTCCTGTCCCTGCTCTTCTGCAGTCCTGAGGGCAGCTGTACGACTCCTCCGAGCAGGTCCCTGAGCCCACAGCGGGACATGGCCCTAGACAAACAAACATGGCCCAAACCAGGACCGGACCAGGATCCATCTTCTCCTGAGAGACAAGAGTCAGAATAAATACTGCACAGGTTATTGTCATTATTGAAAGAATATATCTACTGCATATAACTAAAAAGTGAATAAAAAGGTTTTCTGACCAGGTTTGAGTGGGATCAGGTCTCAGTCTGCTCTGAGGATCTCAGTTTTTATAGACCACAAACCAAACATGTGTTTGTTTTAGCCCTTTCTCCTCCTGAAAGGAAAACGGAAACTACACCTGACATTTTCAACAGCAACCCATTACAACAACCACAAATGATGACTGGAAGAAAAAGTGTCTGTTTTTCCTGATCTTTATGAACCAGGCCATGTTTAGGGGTTGTTTTTTCTTGTAGTCCGTTTCCTTTAAACAGTATTATGGTGCATTTAAGACCAACGAGGGAAATGAAAACTGGAGTAAAATAAGTGTGTTTAACTTAAGCCCCTGAAACCTGCTGCTGTTGCCTCGTGGTCTGCTGTAATGTCATGAGTTCGACCTTTACCAAACCCAGCTTGTTCTGTGAAATGTAAACACGTCTTTCTTTAAGAAACAAAGAAACCGGTTCCTCTGAGACGTTTCCTCAGGTTTTGGTCGTTCACTTCAAGGCACAGGCTCAAGAAAGTACTGTTTTTTTTCTGAATGTTGCTAGTCTAAAAGGAAATAAAATATTTGGACAGACTCCAGACCCACAATAAGAGGTAGAATCAGTTTATTCATTTGTCACAGAGCATTTAAAAATCCTCTCTGTCCTCCTCTGAGACAAAGGCTCAGAGTAGGACAGTGTTTTAAAGTGTCATAAATGTCCGTCACTTAAAGTCGGCCCAGGCGTTGTTGGACAGCTCGTCGGCCATGGCGCAAATCAGACTGTCACACTTGTTTTTCAGACTGGGTTACTGGAGCACTCTTCAGTCACGAGGGCCAGCGCTCCGCCCAGGTGTTCTTCCCCAACATGTACACAAGGCTGCCACAAGAGGGAGACAAAGACCCCAGATCAAATAACTACTGTATGTATTCTTTTTGTTCACCTGGGAAAGGATGGAGAGTATAATATGTGTGTTATCATGTGTATGCTACAGTCCTGCCATGTCAGCTTTGTGCTTCTGTGATTGGATCTGTTTGTTTACCCTGAGTTTAGACTTACAGGCTGAGTGTGTGTCAATAATAATAAGGCATTTTTGCTCCTGTTGAGCTGTTACAGTGACAGCTTACTCTAGTCAAAGTCAGGACAGTTTTATTTTGATTTGTTGGGCATTCTTTGGTTTTATTATCGTGAGATATTATCGTGGCTGTCTTTGATCCTGTCACACTTTGCAGCCCCTGATTTAAAACTTCATTTGTCAGCGACGGCAAAAAATGCTCAGTTTGACAGAGGCTTTACGAGATTAGTCATATAATCAACCCTAAAAGGGTTGTTTCCTCTTTATTTTTATGATACAAACCCTTCTGATTCTCTAAATGTTTGGTCCTGGTCTTAATTCTGAACCTGGACTTGAGAAGTTTCTTGGATTGATTGATAAAGCCCAACTTTATCTAAAAGGGTCAGTTTATTCTTTGGTCATGTGATCAGGGCGGGACAGTAACACACTTCTGTCCCAGTCCCTGTCAGGGCCAAACTAGAGCTAAACCAGGTCTAAACTCAAGACCAAACCAGGGCCAAATTAAGACCAAAGCTAGAAGTAAAATCAGGGCTAAATAAAGATCAAACAGTGTCTTGACCCAGGGATAAAGCAATATAAACCTGGAGCATAGTCAGGACTAAAGCAAAGCTAAAGCAGGACTGAAGAGTTTAACCCTGAACAGACAGGTCTGTTCTCGTTGGGTCTGAAGTGGTTTACTGAACGAGTGTTCCTCTCAACTCATCAGAGTTCATCTGAAACAGCTTCTGGACACAGTCTGGACCTTTTTAAACTTTATTTTGTCTGTTTTAAATTCTACTAAGTCCTCACATTTCAATAGGTTAGAGTTTATGAATAGTTTGGGTGATAATCTCTTATTTTTTATTCTTGCAGTTTTAGCAGAATAACAGATAGTTTTATTAATGAACATTTCCCTAGAGCTCTACATGTCACATATGCTACTGTTAGAGACTGGTACAACAGTTCAAGGCCTTTGAAACAAGATTGTGTTTCATTTTGGACAGGACAGCTCGAGTTTCTGAAATATTTGACTTTATGTAGGTTTTGTGTGATTTCCAACTGAGCTCGAGGTCAATGACGCCTAAAAACAGAGTTTCACCATTTCTAGTTCAGCCGTTTCAATTCTGATCTGGAAATTGTATTTTTGTTTTCATTTCTGCTTCCACTGTGTCCAGAAGCTGTTCCATATTTAATCATCTCAAAACAGAGTTGTCATCTGCAAATGAGACACTTTAACTGGAGCAGACACCTTACAAACGTCGATGTGTAACATTTTTAACCTCACTGCCTTGGCCCCTGGTAGAACACATGAGTTTCATGCAGGGCCTACAACAGAGAAACAGCTGAAGCCAGTAAAAAAGAAAATGTCTACTTTTCTTCAAAATAATGCTGACATTACAGAATGCATGGTTTTATAGTTTAATGGCAGTGAGATGAAAAAGTGGTTTGAAGTGATGTCAGTGGGATATGTTTTGTTCACAGGGAGGATCTAATACTCAAAAGAAACAAGTTGATCATCTTTGACATTCTTTAAAGAGCATTTATGGACAATTAGGTTTGTTTTCATATTTTCAAACTGGACTTTAAAGAGTTCAAATCCTGACAATGACAAACTACTGGAGAGTTGAGCAGACCTGGAGCGCTAAAAGAGATTTATGGACAAAAATGAAATGCATGATAAGTGTGTTCATTGTTGCCACAAAGGGGTGGTGGTAGTTTAACACTTAGTAACAGTTTAAACACTTTCCCATTGAATTAGTTTTGAACAGCTCTGTATCTCAGTTTCCTCAGAGGGCCTTACAGACTGAACACCTCCGAGACTGTCCCTAGAGCCTCCAGCAGGTTCAGAGGAAAACTCAAATACTCCCAAACCCCACAGGAGGCTCCAGTCAGAGGACAGACAGACTTTTTAATATTTACATGTCCAGTTCAATTACTTTGCTGTGTTAATTGATTTGTTGTGATTTTTTTTAGTGTTTCCATGCAGACATTTTCAGTCTGTATTTTGTTTGTGTTTCTTACATGCCACTTCCTGGAACCGCCCAGCAGTAAATGGCTCAGGGGTTCTAAGTCAGTGTCCTGACAGTAGCCTACAAAAGGACAGCAGGCTTGGTTTTGGGTGAACTGTATTACTCCTCTGGCAGGAACGGCTTGTGACGACGTGGGTCGAGTGCCGTAAAGAGAAGCACATGGACTCTGGTTTCAGGTGCATTTTTACCCTGTGCCCTTCTTAAACAATATGTATTTTAGACATTTTAATAGCAACTATCATTTTTAGTGTTTAACCTTACTTTTCAATAGTAACCCCTGTCCAATATTTAACCTGTGGTCTTAATGGGTCCTAGGCCCAACACTAGGTGGCGTAGTTAAGCCACATTTTATTCTCACTTTTTTTTTTTGTCAAAGACTTAAGTCCATGCACTGCTACAGAGGAGTCCAGGACAGTTTTATACACTTTTAAATATGTCGCTCCAAACAGTGACCTATTTTAGTCTGGACCATCGGTCTTCTTCAGTGTGCTCTACCCAACAGTCACCTTTTAATGAACCCTTTATAAGCCTGTCTTTTAGAGCAGACCATGGAGAATATTAGAGCTGGGAACCAACTCACCAGTCAACATGTTTTTAGATGCATTTGATGTCAATCCTACTTGTGCCATCGAGGATTACTTAAGGACGGACATTTATGAATAAAACACTGTCCTACTCTGAGCTTTGTCTCAGAGTAGGACAGTAAAGGAGAAGACTGAGAGGATTTTGTAAATGCTCCAAGACAAATGAATAAAGTGAACAACATTTGAACTCATTCATTTTCTGCCTCTTATTGTTGGACTGGAGTCTATTCAAGCTGTTTCCGGGGCTTGGTTGACTTGTTCAGACACAAACTGATTCAAACTGGGATTAATTTCACTAAACTTTTCTTTAATGAACCCAGTTTAATTCTAAATTTAATTCACTCACTTTAAACCAGGTTAAAGCCATTTTGAAGCAGCCTTTATTTAGTTTAAATTTTTTTTATTTCCTTTAAGACTTGCAGCATTCAGAACAAAAAAGCTGAACTTTCTTGAGACTGTGCCTTGAAACAGTCGAGTAAAAGACACATGTGACACATATATACACAATCTGTCACATGTGCACAAGACACATACGCCTAAACTCTGTCAGATACAACTGAAGTGTGCATTTGGAGTGGCTCCCTCATTAATGACACAGCTGTGTTTGTACCAGAGTCTTATCAGAGAATGAAATCAAAGCTGGGACTCTCAACACAGACCCCTCTCAGCTCGAGCAGAAACAAGATATGTGTCCTTCTAACACCTTGTCTTTCAAAATCAATCAAAATCTAAAGCACAGAAGACACACTGAAGAACAAGAGATTTAGAGTCAGTTCAGTCTGCAGCTGGTAGCTTTGTTCAATGGTCAAATGAGAAACTGAGGGGAGCAGAGGAGAAAATAATGATGCCTGCTGAAATGGCAAGTGATGAAAGACAGATCCAAACAGTGCCTATGAAGTGGAGGTGCATAACCAAGTCCCAGAGACAATCAACAGTCTTTGCTTGGTCTTCATTCAAGTGCTGTCACAAGCCCTGCTGGACTGTGCACTTCAAGAGCTTTGTAAATGTTTGCAGCAGGATAAGAAGTTCACAGACACAAGAACACCTAAAGGCCGTCATGCTCATGTCAACGGAAGAAGATATCCTCAGGTCCTTGGACAAGGATTTAGTAATAGACAGAGAAGCTGAAAAAAGTCAGTTACTAAAGAAACTTCTGATTCCTCAGCATTAAATAGTCTGAGAAAGACCAAAACATCCTGTGTGTAGTTCTGGTTTACTACTGTCAGTCTGGCTCAGAGATTTAGTCCTGGTTTAGACCTGCTTTAGACCTGGTTTAAACCTGGTTTAGACCTGGTTTAGACCTGCTTTAGACCTGGTTTAGACCTGTTTTAGACCTGGTTTAGACCTGCTTTAAACCTGCTTTAGACCTGGTTTAGACCTGCTTTAAACCTGCTTTAGACCTGCTTTAGACCTGGTTTAGACCTGCTTTAGACCTGCTTTAGACCTGGTTTAGACCTGCTTTAAACCTGCTTTAGACCTGCTTTAGACCTGGTTTAGACCTGCTTTAGACCTGGTTTAGACCTGGTTTAGACCTGGTTTAGACCTGCTTTAAACCTGCTTTAGACCTGCTTTAGACCTGGTTTAGACCTGGTTTAGACCTGGTTTAGACCTGCTTTAAACCTGCTTTAGACCTGCTTTAGACCTGCTTTAGACCTGGTTTAGACCTGGTTTAGACCTGCTTTAAACCTGCTTTAGACCTGCTTTAGACCTGCTTTAAACCTGCTTTAGACCTGCTTTAGACCTGGTTTAGACCTGGTTTAGACCTGGTTTAGACCTGCTTTAGACCTGCTTTAAACCTGCTTTAGACCTGCTTTAAACCTGCTTTAGACCTGGTTTAGACCTGGTTTAAACCTGGTTTAGTCCTGCTTTAAACCTGCTTTAAACCTGGTTTAGACCTGCTTTAAACCTGGTTTAGACCTGGTTTAGACCTGGTTTAGACCTGCTTTAGACCTGCTTTAGACCTGCTTTAGACCTGGTTTAGACCTGGTTTAAACCTGCTTTAAACCTGGTTTAGACCTGCTTTAAACCTGCTTTAGACCTGGTTTAGACCTGCTTTAAACCTGCTTTAGACTTGCTTTAGACCTGGTTTAAACCTGCTTTAAACCTGGTTTAGACCTGCTTTAAACCTGCTTTAGACCTGGTTTAGACCTGGTTTAGACCTGGTTTAGACCTGCTTTAAACCTGCTTTAGACCTGCTTTAAACCTGCTTTAGACCTGGTTTAAACCTGGTTTAGTCCTGCTTTAAACCTGCTTTAAACCTGGTTTAGACCTGCTTTAAACCTGGTTTAGACCTGGTTTAGACCTGCTTTAAACCTGCTTTAGACCTGCTTTAAACCTGGTTTAAACCTGCTTTAAACCTGCTTTAGACCTGCTTTAGACCTGGTTTAGACCTGGTTTAGACCTGGTTTAGACCTGGTTTAGACCTGCTTTAAACCTGCTTTAGACCTGCTTTAAACCTGCTTTAGACCTGGTTTAGACCTGGTTTAAACCTGGTTTAGTCCTGCTTTAAACCTGCTTTAAACCTGGTTTAGACCTGCTTTAAACCTGGTTTAGACCTGGTTTAAACCTGGTTGCTGGGTTTGGTTTGGTAAAGGTTGAACTCATGACATTTCAGCGGACCACGAGGCAACAGCAGCAGGTTTTAGACTTAAGTTGAACAGACACATATTTTTGTCTTTTCATTTCCGTTGTTGGTCTTGAATGCACCATAATACTGTTTAGTGTTAATTTAATGACACAATTAACTGAAGTAATCTGTAGACCTTTGTCTAACGGCTTTAAAGCGAGAGGAAACGTACATTTTTATCCCAAATGAATGTTCTGGCACCTGCTCACTCCCTAAAGCGCTGTTAGAAAGTCTGCACAAATATGGGATTCAAAGACTTTTGGGGCTCGGTGCCACATTAGTCTCAGTTCAGTTTGAGTTTGTCCTGAAGAGGCTTGTGTTTCCACTGCTGCTCAGGATTCATCTGAAGAGTAGATTCTGCAGTAAACATTAGTGTTTCTGCTTTATTCACAGCTTTATCAACATTACATTTCCTACATTTGAGGGACTGTTTGTCCTTCATTTTAATGCAGAGACGATCAATGTAACGTTTTATTTCAATAAGTCAGAGCCATAAGAGAATAACTTCTAAATAAACCCTGGCTCTGTTTCAGAAAAAAAACTACAACATTCATCAAGTTTTCTTTTGGAAAATGGCATTTATCACAAGACACACATTTTTTTTTTTGTTTGTTTTATTTATTTTGAGCAACACACATTGACAAAATTCAGCTCTGGTCTAGTCCTGGTCTAGTCCTGGTCTAGCCCTGGTCTAGTCCTGGTTCAGCTCTGGTCTAGTCCTGGTCTAGTCAAGGTCTAGTACTGGTCTAGTCCTGGTCTAGCCCTGGTCTAGTCCTGGTCTAGTCCTGGTCTAGTCCTGGTCTAGTCCTGCTTTTGGTCTGGTCTAGTCCTGGTCTAGTCCTGGTCTAGCCCTGGTCTAGTCCTGGTTCAGCTCTGGTCTAGTCCTGGTCTAGTCAAGGTCTAGTACTGGTCTAGTCCTGGTCTAGCCCTGGTCTAGTCCTGGTCTAGTCCTGGTCTAGTCCTGGTCTAGTCCTGGTCTAGTCCTGCTTTTGGTCTGGTCTAGTCCTGGTCTAGTCCTGGTCTAGCCCTGGTCTAGTCCTGGTTCAGCTCTGGTCTAGTCCTGGTCTAGTCCTGGTCTAGTCCTGGTCTAGCCCTGGTCTAGCCCTGGTCTAGCCCTGGTCTAGTCCTGCTTTTGGTCTGGTCTAGTCCTGGTCTAGTCCTGGTCTAGTCCTGCTTTTGGTCTGGTCTAGTCCTGGTCTAGTCCTGGTCTAGTCCTGGTCTAGCCCTGGTCTAGTCCTGGTTCAGCTCTGGTCTAGTCCTGGTCTAGTCCTGGTCTAGTCCTGGTCTAGTCCTGGTCTAGCCCTGGTCTAGCCCTGGTCTAGCCCTGGTCTAGTCCTGCTTTTGGTCTGGTCTAGTCCTGGTCTAGTCCTGGTCTAGTCCTGGTCTAGTCCTGGTCTAGCCCTGCTTTTGGTCTGGTCTAGTCCTGGTCTAGTCCTGGTTCAGCTCTGGTCTAGTCCTGGTCTAGTCCTGGTCTAGTTCTGGTCTAGTCCTGGTCTAGTCCTGGTCTAGTCCTGGTCTAGCCCTGGTCTAGTCCTGCTTTTGGTCTGGTCTAGTCCTGGTCTAGCCCTGGTATAGTCCTGGTCTAGTCCTGGTCTAGTCCTGCTTTTGGTCTGGTCCAGTCCTGGTCTAGTCCTGGTCTAGTCCTGGTCTAGCCCTGGTCTAGTCCTGGTCTAGTCCTGGTCTAGACCTGGTCTAGTCCTGGTCTAGTCCTGGTCTACTCCTGCTTTTGGTCTGGTCTAGTCCTGGTCTAGTCCTGGTCTAGTCCTGGTCTAGTCCTGGTCTAGTCCTGCTTTTGGTCTGGTCTAGTCGTGGTCTAGTCCTGGTTCAGCTCTGGTCTAGTCCTGGTCTAGTCCTGGTCTAGTCCTGCTTTTGGTCTGGTCCAGTCCTGGTCTAGTCCTGGTCTAGTCCTGGTCTAGTCCTGGTCTAGTCCTGCTTTTGGTCTGGTCTAGTCCTGGTCTAGTCCTGGTTCAGCTCTGGTCTAGTCCTGGTCTAGTCCTGGTCTAGTCCTGCTTTTGGTCTGGTCTAGTCCTGGTCTAGTCCTGGTCTAGTCCTGGTCTAGTCCTGCTTTTGGTCTGGTCTAGTCCTGGTCTAGTCCTGGTCGAGTCCTGGTCTAGCCCTGGTCTAGTCCTGGTCTAGTCCTGGTCTAGTCCTGGTCTAGCCCTGGTCTAGTCCTGGTCTAGTCCTGGTCTACTCCTGCTTTTGGTCTGGTCTAGTGTCCTGGTCTAGTCCTGGTCTAGTCCTGGTCTAGTCATGGTCTAACCCTGGTCTAACCCTGGTCTAGTCCTGGTCTAGTCCTGGTCTAGTCCTGGTCTAGCCCTGGTCTAGTCCTGGTCTAGTCCTGCTTTTGGTCTGGTCTAGTCCTGGTCTAGTCCTGGTCTAGTCCTGCTTTTGGTCTGGTCTAGTCCTGGTCTAGTCCTGGTCTAGTCCTGGTCTAGTCCTGCTTTTGGTCTGGTCTAGTCCTGGTCTAACCCTGGTCTACTCCTGGTCTAGTCCTGGTCTAGTCCTGCTTTTGGTCTGGTCTAGTCCTGGTCTAGTCCTAGTCTAGTCCTGGTCTAGTCCTGGTCTAACCCTGGTCTAACCCTGGTCTAGTCCTGGTCTAGTCCTGGTCTAGCCCTGGTCTAGTCCTGGTCTAGTCCTGGTCTAGCCCTGGTCTAGTCCTGCTTTTGGTCTGGTCTAGTCCTGGTCTAGCCCTGGTCTAGTCCTGGTCTAGTCCTGGTCTAGTCCTGGTCTAGCCCTGGTCTAGTCCTGGTCAAGTCTTGGTCAAGTCCTGGTCTAGTCCTGGTCTAGTCCTGGTCCAGTCCTGGTCTAGTTCTGGTCTAGTCCTGGTCTAGCCCTGGTCTAGTCCTGGTCCAGTCCTGGTCTAGTCCTGGTCAAGTCCTGGTCTAGTCCTGGTCCAGTTCTGGTCTAGTTCTGGTCTAGTCCTGGTCTAGTCCTGGTCTAGCCCTGGTCTAGTCCTGGTCTAGTCCTGGTCAAGTCCTGGTCTAGTCCTGGTCTAGTCCTGGTCCAGTCCTGGTCCAGTCCTGGTCTAGCCCTGGTCTAGCCCTGGTCTAGTCCTGGTCTAGTCCTGGTCTAGTCCTGGTATAGTCCTGGTCAAGTCCTGGCCTAGTCCTGGTCTAGCCCTGGTCTAGTCCTTGTCCAGTCCTGGTCTAGTCCTGGTCTAGTCCTGGTCTAGCCCTGGTCTAGCCCTGGTCTAGACCTGGTCCAGTCCTGGTCTAGTCCTGGTCCAGTCCTGGTCAAGTCCTGGTCTAGCCCTGGTCTAGTTCTGGTCTAGTCCTGGTCTAGTCCTGGTCTAGCCCTGGTCTAGTCCTGGTCAAGTCCTGGTCTAGTCCTGGTCTAGTCCTGGTCTAGCCCTGGTCCAGCCCTGGTCTAGTCCTGGTCTAGTCCTGGTCTAGCCCTGGTCTAGTCCTGGTCTAGTCCTGGTCTAGTTCTGGTCTAGTCCTGGTCTAGTCCTGGTCTAGTCCTGGTCTAGTTCTGTTCTAGTCCTGGTCTAGTCCTGGTCTAGTCCTGGTCTAGTCCAGGTCTAGTCCTGGTCTAGTCCTGGTCTAGTCCTGGTCCAGTCCTGGTCTAGTCCTGGTCTAGTCCTGGTCTAGTCCTGGTCTAGTCCTGGTATAGTTCTGGTCTAGTCCTGGTCAAGTCCTGGTCTAGTCCTGGTCTAGTCCTGGTCCAGTCCTGGTCTAGTCCTGGTCTAGTCCTGGTCTAGCCCTGGTCTAGTCCTGGTCTAGTCCTGGTCTAGTTCTGGTCTAGTCCTGGTCTAGTCCTGGTCTAACCCTGGTCTAGTCCTGGTCTAGTCCTGGTCTAGTCCTGGTCTAGTCCTGGTCTAGCCCTGGTCTAGTCCTGCTTTTGGTCTGGTCTAGTCCTGGTCTAGTCCTGCTTTTGGTCTGGTCTAGTCCTGGTCTAGCCCTGGTCCAGTCCTGGTCTAGCCCTGGTCTAGCCCTGGTCTAGCCCTGGTCTAGTCCTGGTCTAGTCCTGGTCTAGTCCTGCTTTTGGTCTGGTCTAGTCCTGGTCTAGTCCTGGTCTAGTCCTGGTCTGGTCTAGTCCTTCCTGGTGGTCTAGTCCTGGGTCCTGGTCTAGCCCTGGTCTAGTCCTGCTTTTGGTCTGGTCTAGTCCTGGTCTGGTCTAGTCCTGGTCTAGTCCTGGTCTAGTCCTGGTCTAGTCCTGGTCTAGCCCTGGTCTAGTCCTGGTCCAGTCCTGGTCTAGTCCTGGTCTAGTCCTGGTCCAGTCCTGGTCAAGTCCTGGTCTAGTCCTGGTCTAGCCCTGGTCTAGTCTCCCACCTAGTCCTCTGGTCCAGTCCTGGTCTAGTCCTGGTGGTCTAGTCCTGGTCTAGTCCTGGTCTAGTCCTGGTCTGTCCTGGTCGTCTGCTTCTAGTCCTGGTCTAGTCCTGGTCTAGTCCTGGTCTAGTCTCTAGTCCTGGTCTAGTCCTGGTCTAGTCCTGGTCTAGTCCTGGTCTAGCCCTGGTCTAGCCCTGGTCTAAGTCCTGGTTTTCTGGTCTGGTCCTAGTCTTTGGTGGTCTCTGGTCTAGTCCTGGTCTATTCCTGGTCTAGTCCAGTCTAGTCCTGGTCAGTCCCTAGTCTGTCTCCTGGTCTAGTCCTGGTCTAGTCCTGGTGTCCTGGTCTAGTCCTGGTCTAGTCCTGGTCTAGTCCTGGTCTAGTCCTGGTCTAGTCCTGGTCTAGTCCTGGTCTAGTCCTGGTCTAGTCCTGGTCTAGTCCTGGTCTAGTCCTGGTCCAGTCTGGTCTAGTCCTGGTCTAGCCTGCTTTTGGTCTGGTCTGGTCTAGTCCTGGTCTAGTCCTGGTCTAGTCCCGTCCTGGTCTAGTCCTGGTCTAGTCCTGGTCTAGTCTGGTCTAGTCCTGGTCTAGTCCCTGGTCTAGTCCTGGTCTAGTCCTGGTCTAGCCCCTGGTCTAGCCCAGTGGTCTAGTCCTGGTCTAGTCCTGGTCTAGTCCTGGTCTAGTCCTGGTCTAGTCCTGGTCTAGTCCTGGTCTAGTCCTGTCTAGTCCTGGTCTAGTCCTGGTCTAGTCCTGGTCTAGTCCTGGTCTAGTCCTGGTCAGTCCTGGTCTAGTCCTAGTCCTGGTGTCCTAGTCCTGGTCTAGTCCTGGTCTAGTCCTGGTCTAGTCCTGGTCTAGTCCTGGTCTAGTCCTGGTCAAGTCCTGGTCTAGTCCTGGTCTAGTCCTGGTCCAGTCCTGGTCTAGTCCTGGTCTAGCCCCTGGTCTAGTCCTGGTCTAGTCCTGGTCTTTTGGTCAGTCCTGGTCTAGTCCTGGTCTAGCCCTGGTCTAGTCCTGGTCTAGTCCTGGTCTGGTCTAGCCCCTGGTCTAGTCCTGGTTTAGTCTGGTCTAGTCCTGGTCTAGTCCTGGTCTAGTCCTGGTCTAGTCCTGGTTTATTCTGGTCCAGTCCTGGTCTAGCCTGGTCTAGTCCAGTCCTGGTCTAGTCCTGGTCTCCTGGTCTAGTGTCTAGTCCTGGTCTAGTCCTGGTCTAGTCCTGGTCGTCCTGGTCCTGGTCTAGTCCTCAGTCTAGTCTCTGGTCTAGTCCTGGTCTAGTCCTGGTCCAGTCCTGGCCCAGTCCTGGTCTAGCCCTGGTCTACCTGGTCTAGTCCTGGTCTAGTCTGGTCTAGTCCTGGTCCAGTCCTGGTCTAGTCCTGGTCTAGTCCTGGTCACAGTCCTGGTCTAGTTCTGGTCTAGTCCTGGTCTAGCCCTGGTCTAGTCCTGGTCTAGTCTCCTGGTCTAGTCCTGGTCTAGTCCTGGTCTAGTCCTGGTCTAGTCCTTTCTCCACTGGTCTAGTCCTGGTCAGTCCTGGTTCAGTCTGGTCCTGGTCCAGTCCTGGTCTGGTCTAGTCCTGGTCCTAGTCCTGGTCTAGTCTGGTGTCCTGGTCCTGGTCTAGCCCTGGTCTACAGTCCTGGTCTAGTCCTGGTCTTCCTGGTCTAGTCCTGGTCTAGTCCTCTGGTCTAGTCCTGGTCTAGTCCTGGTCTAGTCCTGGTCTAGCCCTGGTCTAGTCCTGGTCTAGTCTGGTCTAGTCCTGGTCTCAGTCCTGGTCTGGTCCTGGTCTAGTCTGGTCCTGGTCTAGTCCTGGTCTAGTCCTGGTCTAGTCCTGGTCTCCTGGTCTAGTCCTGGTCTAGTCCTGGTCTACCCTGGTGGTCAGTCTGGTCCTGGTCTAGTCCTGGTCCCTGGTCTAGTCCTGGTCTAGTCCTCTAGTCCTAGTCTAGTCCTGGTCTAGTCCTGGTCCAGTCCTGGTCTAGGGTCTAGTCCTGGTCCTAGTTCTGGTCTAGTCCTGGTCTAGTCTGGGTCTAGTCCTGGTCTAGTCCTGGTCTAGTCCTGGTCTAGTCCTGGTCTAGTCCTGGTCTAGTTCTAGTCCTGGTCTAGTCCTGGTCTAGTCCTGGTCTAGTCTGGCCCAGCCCTGGTCTAGTCCTGGTCTCCTTGGTCTAGTCCCTGGTCTAGTCCTGGCCCAGTCCTGGTCTAGTCCTGGTCTAGTCCTGGTCTAGTCCTGGTCTAGTCCTGGTCTCCCTGGTCTAGTCCTGGTCTAGTCCTGGTCCAGTCCTGGTCAGTCCTGGTCCAAGTCCTGGTCTAGTCCTGGTCTCCTGGTCTAGTCCTGGTCCAGTCCTGGTCTAGTCCTGGTCTAGTCTGGTCTAGTCCTGGTCTAGTCCTGGTCTGGTCTAGTCCTGGTCTAGTCCTGGTCCAGTCCTGGTCCAGTCCTGGTCTAGTCCTGGTCTAGTCCTGGTCTAGTCCTGGCCTGGTCTAGTCCTGGTCCCTGGTCTAGTCCTCTGGTCCAGGTCCTGGTCTAGTCCTGGTCCTGGTCTGGTCAGTCCTGGTCTGGTGGTCTAGTCCTGGTCTAGTCCTGGTCTAGTCCTGGTCTAGCCCTGGTCTAGTCCTGGTCTAGTCCTGGTCTAGTCCTCCTGGTCTAGTCCTGGTCTAGTCCTGGTCTAGTCCTGGTCTAGTCCTGGCCCTGGTCTAGTCCTGGTCTAGTCCTGGTCTAGCCCTGGTCTAGTCCTGGTCTAGTCCTGGTCTAGTCCTGGTCTGGTCCTGGTCTAGCCCTGGTCTAGTCTGGTCAGTGGTCTAGTCCTGTCAGTCCTGGTCTAGTCCTGGTCTAGTCCTGTGGTCCTGGTCAGTCTGGTTTTGTCCTGGTCTAGTCCTGGTCTAGTCCTGGTCTAGTCCTGGTCTAGTCCTGGTCCTGGTCCCTGGTCCAGTCCTGGTCTAGTCCTGGTCTAGTCCTGGTCTAGTCCTGGTCGTCTGGTCTAGTCCTGGTGAGTCCTGGTCTAGTCCTGGTCTAGTCCTGGTCTAGCCCTGGTCTAGTCCTGGTCTAGTCCTGGTCTAGTCCCTCTAGTCCAGGTTTCTAGTCCAGTCCTGAGTCCTGGTCAAGCCCTGGCTCTAGTCCTGGTCTAGTCCTGGTCTAGTCCTGGTCCTGCCTCTGGTCCTGGTCCTGGTCAGTCCTGGTCTAGTCCTGGTCACAGTCCTGGTCTAGTCCTGGTCTAGTCCTGGTCAGCCCCTGGTCAGCACCCAGTTCGTCCTGGTCTAGTCCTGGTCTCTGTCTAGTCCTGGTTCTAGTCCTGGTCCAGTCCTGGTCCAGTCCTGGTCAGTCCTGGTCTCCTGGTCAGCCTCCTGGCCCTGGTCTCCTGGTCAAAGTCCTGGTCTAGTCCTGTCTAGTCCTGGTCAGTCCTGGTCTAGTCCTGGTCTAGTCCTGGTCAAGTCCTGGTCTGGTCTGAGTCCTGGTCTGCAGCCCTGAGTCCTGGTCCTGGTCTAGTCCTGGTCTAGTCCTGGTCTAGTCCTGGTCAGTCCCCCCCTGGTCTACAGTCTGGTCTAGTCCTGGTCTAGTCCTGGTCTAGTCCTGGTCAGTCCTGGTCAGAGCCAGTGGTCTAGTCCTGGTCTAGTCCTGGTCTAGTCCTGGTCAGTCCTGGTCTAGTCCTGGTCAGCCCCTGGTCTGGTCAGTCCTGGTTTCTGGTCTAGTCCTGGTCCAGTCTGGTCTAGTCCTGGTCGTCCTGGTCTAGTCCTGGTCTAGTCCTGGTCTAGGCCCAGGTCTAGTCTGGTCTGAGGGTCCTGGTCTGGTCCTGGTCTAGTCCTGGTCTGTCTGGTCTAGTCCTGGTCGTTTCTAGTCCTGGTCTGCCCTGGTCTGGTCCTGGTCTAGTCCTGGTCTAAACTCTCTAGTCTGATGGTCAGTCCTTCTAGTCCTATAGTCAGGGGCCTTAGTCCTGGTCTGGTCTGGTCAAGTTCCTGGTCTAGCCTGGTCAGGTCATTTAGGTCTAGTCCTGGTCTAGTCTGGTCTGTAGTCCTGGTGTATCCTGGTCTAGTCCTGGTCTGGTCTAGTCCAGGAGCCTCAGGTCCTGGTCTAGTCCTGGTCTAGTTCCCAGAGTTGGTCTGGTCTCTGGTTTGAATGGTCTAGGTTAGCTGTTCATCACTGGTCTGAAGCTTCTTGGTCTAGTGTCTAGTCTGTCACACTAGTCATCTTTTCTTCAACAAACTAGTCCTCTGAGTTTGGAGTTGGTCTAAACTTGGTCTAGTCTTTATTTTGTCAGAACCTTCAGTGTGAAAAAGTATCTGAAGTCTGGAATTTCTCACATTTCTTGAAGAGTGACTAGAGAACATGAGTCACATGACTAATACAGTGTATAAATAGAGCCCACTCTGAAGAAGAGGAACAAGAACAAACAGGTCATCAGCTTGTATTAGATTTACTCACAGAGCTGTGATTCTGTATTTTCAATGAATTTAGACATTTTATTTTTTTATTTCTTTTCTCAAAAACCACACTGAGTTCAGTGATGAAAAATATCTGTGAAGCATTTAGGTTTTCTTTCTCTCACCAAAGGTTTGAAGCTTTGACAACAGTGACATCTAGTGGCAGACTGGAATTACAGCAGCTGCTTCATATTCTGATCAAAGCATGAGCACAAAAACATTGTTCCAATCTCAAATGTGTGCAGAAACTCATAAAGCTGCATATTCATAAACTGACAACCTTTTGTTATGTGCTTCTTTTTTTTTTCAGCAATAAAAGTACAACAAAGCCATGAGTACATGGCTGATTCTTCTCAAAATGTGAGACATTCAATGAATCAGAACACATACAGTGGCATGAAACATTGATTTGTTTCTGGTGTGTCTCTGACAGAAGATGAATCCTGCTGCTGGTGTTGGCTCTGGTCTGGTGGTGCCCATTTTTCCTGAAGTATGTCGCTGTGATCAGAAGCAGCTCACGGAACAGCAGCAAACTTCATTTGTTGACCTGAATTTAGTAACAGGTGAGTTTCACTGGTTTAAGTATTCTGTCTTAAAGTTCAAACATGGATAATAAAGTTCAGGTAATCAGTGATGATCAGTAAAACCTTGTGCATTTAGGTTTCTTTCAGGAACAAAGTGACAGAAAACTCCACCAGGTTCACTTTTTGGCAGACTGGAAGTTTTCAATGAGCATGCTCAGATCTTCTGATCAAAGCAGCAATTAAAATGATTGTTCCACTCAGTCTAGTCTACAGTTCTTTATAATGTGTTCAGTGAAACACATGCTGACTTTAAAACAATCATTTAATATTTTGATTTAGTCTGTTAGAGTTTAGTTAACGAGAAACTGATTTTTTCAGTTTTGTTCTTAACTAAATGTTGCGACATTTAAAAACACTTTAAACATGTGATCATGATTTGTTTCTGGTGTTTTCTGCTGAGCAGAAGATAAAATCCTGCTCGGAGCTTTATTTATGTCCTTGGTCTTTGTCTCACTTCCTGCAGTGATCTGTGAAGTGAAAGGCCATCAACGCTGTGAGCTCAGGAGTCAGCTCCAACAACAGCATTCCAACGATTGACCTGACTCTCAAACAGGTGAGTTTCAACAAGGTCTCTGCTCTTAATGTTCAAAAAAAAGCCTTGGTCCACAGGCCTGGGACAGGCAGTTGTGCTCACTGCAGGTGAGGCTCCACCAGGTTCTTTTGGGATTAATGTTTATAACACATGCTCAGTTTCTTTTGACTTTAAATAGATGTTGTACTTTGGCTCACAAAGGTCACATGCTTGTCAGCAAAACTCTTTGGAACAGCCGATTGTGATCACAAGAAAGGTTTCTGAGGATTAACTTAAGAAACTGTCTCTAAACCTTTCCAAGTTTCTGGCAGGCTTTATGTTTAACATATCGGCCAAAAAGACGTGCCTTCTGTGCAGTCCATCTGAAGGCACTGTGTCCAGACTGGCTCACAAGATCCTTAACCATCCCTCTCACAGTTTATCTACAGAGTCTGAGCTTCTTCCCTCAGGCAGAAGGTACAGAGCTTACAGATGGAAAACTAACCGACTGAAGCTCTCCTTTATTCCTACATCCATTACTCTGCTTAATAAGGAGGCTCGCTGATTTACTTGTTTTTATTTTCTGGCACATTCTGATCTGTTCTCAGGGTCGGCCTTTTATTGTTACTTACTTATTTTTTATCATATGTATGTTTTTAGTTGATCCCAGGTTTAATTTTCTCAAATGACTTTTGCTTAGAGCCAGTGAAATTATTTATTGGATATATCCTGTATTTGCACAGATTTTGAAGGTTACAGTACTGTTGCTGTATGTATGTTGTATGTATGTTGTACATATACGTTTTGTACTTTTCTTGTTGGTTGGTGTACTGTATGTTCTGCTGCTGCTGTGGCACTGCGTCTAAGAGAAATTTCCCTTTGGGACAAAAAAGTATATTTGATTTGAACATGACGTCATCAATTTTGAACAAATATGATTTGAGGCCTGACAGAAAGTTTAAATAACACTGTCTTTGTGAACGCATGAACCATAACAACCTTTTTTCTATTGTCAGATAAAGACTTTGAACCATGAGCCCATTGATGTCTTTTTTATTTCAAAATGATTTCTAGAGTGTATATTGTGGTCTTCCTTCCTGTCTTCTACTCCCATCGTATCTCACTGTGGCCTGCACCAAGGTTAACACTAGGTTTAGTCCCTTTTGAAAAAGAACTCTGTTCCACATGTCTGTTCTCTCAGCACCACATCAGCTTCAGGAGAAGGACCTTTGTTCCACTCTCTGAGAAACTCTGTGTCCCTCGTGCTGTGGAAGAATTCTTATATTCTTTAGGGATTGTTCTTATAGTAAGCATTTCGATGTTTTATATTGATATAACATTCTATATGTACACACTAAATTTAAATAAAAATAAAAGTCATAGTAAAATCTTATACATCATTTCAAGGCAGGTCCAAACTTTGTAAATGTTGCACAGTCAGGACAGAGGCTTTTTACTTTGTGTTTGAAAGTCACTGTCAGTTGCACTTATTGGAGCGAAGATGGTAAAATGCAAGAGCCAGACTTACACAGGCTGATCATAACTTCATGAGCTGTTCCAAAATCTTTAAGAATCTTGAGTGTGTTCAACAGTGTATTAGTGTTTACATTAGTCTAAATGTAGTCAGCAAAGTAAAGCTACGTCTCAGAAACTATAGAGATAACTGCAGTTTTCAGAGTCTGAATCTAAGATGATAGACAGCAGCAAACTTAAAGATGAAGTATGTTCAACAGTGACGCAGGAACAGTCACCAGGTCCTGAAAATAAAATAAACATATAAACATGATTTTATTTCTTAAATTAGACCATTTTAATGACAATAAAATGATAGATTATCACACACCTCATGTGTTCTTGTTAGAGTATTTAAAACAAGTAATTACACTATAACAGTAAAAAAAGAAAAACTGAAGAACGGGACTAAACACATGACCTTGTACAGTTCATGATGCTCTCACTTCCATCTGGATGTTAGCTGGAGTCATCAGTGGACACACTTTTCCTCATTATTGGAGTAGAGCTAGTCCTGGGACACTCTGGCAGCTCCATCAGTGTCTGTGTCACATGACACACTCCTATTAGGCATTCTGGCCTGGGCGGCTGCAAAAACAAGAGTTTAACAAATGATTTGTTATCTTGATTATATGATGAGACCCAAACATCTGGGTCCACAACTCACAAAAACTGCACAATCCCTAAAAGATGCTCTGCCTTTGCACAATCAGACTTTTCATTTCAAACCATCAAACAATGGAATCAGATCCTAGACAGTCTGAAGTTCTAAATCTGGTACAAAGCATATCTTGTGAGATTATTGTATTTGTACATGGTGCCTGAGAAATAAAGAATAAATTAAAGTAAACATACAAAAGCTTCACAGTATTCAAACTCACCTTTGCTTCACCTGCAGATCTGCAGCGACTGGTTCAGGCTGGCACCCAGTTTCTCTGGTCATCTTAGACAAAAGAGTTTAAAATGTTCATAAATAATGTTAGTGACACAAATATCCTCACAAAGCAAAGAATCTAAAGAAAACATCTAAACACAATCACTCACTGTTGCCACAGCCTACACTGTTAGCGTCCTACTGGAGTCTGAGTCAGCACTTTTCTGTGGATCTACTTTTATTGTAATTTGACTCTAAACAAATATTCTATCCTCCGTGAAAGCTCTAGTCTTTTAATCCGTGTGTACTGTCTCTGGGTCGGTCTGGTAGCTGCAGCCTGTGATACACTGTCTCCTCTGCAGCTCCAGCTCTGCTCGGTTTCCTCCGAGGAGCAGCGATAAACAACACACACTGATGGTGCACACTTTCACGTTCAATCAAATTAGCAAAGTTGACACAAAACGAACAAGTCCAAGACAGTTTTTGAGTCTGTGTTGAGTCAAAACTCATGGTGTTACACGAGTCATGAGATGTTCATGTTCACAAGTCCAGAGTCATGAGCCAGTGACAAGTCTTTAGTGTTAAGGGCTGCATCTCTGCTTCAAGTCCAGCAGAGTGCTGCCCGTGTACGAGAAATAACTAACGGAATATTGAATGATAGAGTAAAGCTAGATGTCTGTGTGTACTGGGCCACAGTATCAACACTGCAGCAGCCCTCATTAGTGTTAGCCCGGTATCAGGAGCAGCTGAAGCTCACGTTTAGCAGACTTTAAGTGAAGCACTCCACTAAAGACTGAGGTCTACAGTTTAGAAGGAGCCTCTGTCTCTGTGGAGTACTCTTATCATAAAGAACCAACTTTCCTTAATGATTTCTACTGTTATAATTGACAATATCCTGGAAAACCTCCAGAGTTCCTGATTTCATATTTAATCTGATTTGTTATCGAACAATCTACTTTTTATGCACAAAGGTAAAGGTTTATTAAATTTGTCTCAGAAGTTGGAGAGAGCAGAGCACTGAGGTCAGGTTGTCTTGTAGCTAAGTCCCACGTTAACCTGTAACATTTCAACAACTTGTTTTAGACTTTGGTGTGAGCTTGGTGATGGGTTAACAGTAAAACAGAGCTGTTCAAGAGGCGCCCAGAACCATTTAGGTGTCTCAGGGAGTGCAGGAGATTATCCGTTAGCCTCCTGACCCTCCCTGTTTATGTGTGGGCCCTTTCCTTTGAACCGGTCGTCACGTTTCCAAAACAAGTTAAAGTTATTAATGAAGTGTACTCCTCTTGTCTCACAGGCCTTGGACAGACATGTATTTAATGCAAGCAGCCGAATAAATGTATTGATCCTTCTGTCGATGTTTGGGAGTGGTCCACTGATAAAGGATTGCACTTCCAGGTTTTCAAATTTATCTAAAAGCCTGGAGAAATCCTTTTTTAAAACCTCTGATTCCCCCTTCCTCATGTCAACTGCACCCACGTGTAGCATCAGCTGTTTAATACCTGTGTGTTTGGATATTACCTGGGGGAGGAGTGCAGCAGAGTTTTCTGGTTCATTCACCTTTAGCTCAGTCAGTGGTTGGAATCTGTTTTTTAGCTGGATGTTTGCTGATGTTACATATGCTTCTGTGATGCCAGCATTCTTTTTTTCTGATCCAGTGCTGCTTCGGCTGGGCACCAAGTTTATGCAGGTGGCATCATGTTTAAACACAAGTCATGTTTGGCAAAAAGAGTTTGTAGTAGTTGTTTTTACCCCAGACATGTTGAAATAGATTCCAAGGCTCCAGTCGCTCAGCAGGTCCAACGTGTTGTTGAAAAAGTTAAAAAGTAAAATCCAGTTAAAAGAAACAAAAAGTTGATCATAAAATCATTGGCTAAAGGTGGAAATGACTAAAAAGAAAAGTAAAGCTGGCATGAGCAAACAGAAGTGTCAGGAGCAGCAGGAGCATGCATTACCTCTAACCCAGTACAGTTCACATTTACTAAAGTATTTAGGCAAATGTAAGTTCAAATCAAAGTCCACTATTTTCTAAAAACAGTCCTTACGCACACAGTAACACACAGTGAGCTGGAGAATAAAACATTTGTTTCTGTGATTAACAGTAAATCTCATGTACAGAGGTGAACGGTCCCAACAGCAAGACTTGTTTTAAACATAAGTTTTTACTTTGTTCTGTCTTTGCAGAGCCCTCTACAGTTACCTGTCTGCTGCTGCTTCTCTGTCGACTCCAGTCCAGTCCAGTCCAGTCCAGTTATCGGTCTGCTGCTCTGTCGGTACAGTCCAGTCCAGTTATCGGTCTGCTGCTCTGTCGGTCCTCTCTGCTCCTGCACAGCTGACACAGCCCAGCCTCGTCTTCCTCAGCTTCATCTGACTTCACATCCTGGTCCATCTACAACTTCAGCTTCTTTTAAACAAACTTAAACTCAATCAAATCTCCATTTATTAATGTGCTTCTAGGTCTGAAGACATATTTAAACTGTATTTCAAGCTCTTAAATCTGACATGATTTATACACTTCATATTTAAATGCACTGACTCATTCCAGTCTGTCATTGAACATTCAACAAAATAACTAATATATTGTGTCAGCAGGCTCATATTCAGACACAGAATGAAAATGGTCAAAGATTGAGAGATGGAAATTCCGGTCTTTTTTTATGGAACCAGATTGCTCTCTTCGGCTCAAACGGCTCTTCATTTAGAACCACTTCTGGCTTTTTAAATTCAGACAAATATTAATGTGATTGAATAATTTACATGAAATATGTGCATTCATATCAATGTAATCAAATACACCTTAAAATTTACATTATGAATAAAAAAAGTAAAACTACCAGACACTACTAAGCCTAAACATGTGTATTGAACATTTTATATAAACTATCCAAAATAAAACCATACTAAGCAAACCACACTTAAAATATATATAAGATTATTAAAGCTAGTTATTTTGACTTTATAAATTCTACATTCTGCCTTTATGTTTGTTATTAAAATGCATCCAAATGCTACATTGTTTACAAGTCTTTCACATTGGTGCAATGATCTACTGCTGCTACAAGATCAGCAGATTCTGTAGCCATCTTTAAAAAACACCTGAAAAAACATCTCTTCCATCAACACCTGACTGACAAACACTGAATTCTACTTCCTGTCTATTGATTCATTCTCTTTTAAAATAAATAAATCTTTCCTATCTTTAGCTGTGTATACTGTGCTGGGTTGTAACTGACTAGCTTTTGGTGCACTTAAGATTTTTTTCTACCTTGTGTTAAATAAAAAGACCATTTATTAATGTTTTTTCAGACATTTGTTTTTATTTGTTAAATTGACAAAGTGAAGTGTTGGACATATTTATTGTAGACGACAGGAACAGTAAACTCAAAAATCTCTTTACATTTAAACCTGAAGCTATTATACATCTGTGTAGAACAAAACTTGACAGAAATAAATATTCACACATTCCACTTCCTGTTTCCACATTTCATCAGCTCTTATCCTCAGCTGCCGACTGTGACCTGGCAACTTTTATTTCACTGTTAAATGTGCGACTTAAACAATTGGGTACAATAAAATGTAATTATAAAACATTATATAAGGCTTAAGAATCTTGTAAATAAACAGACACATGCATTGTGTTGGTGTGATAGAAAACAAAGCAAGCAGTGCCTAAAACCAAACAAAATCAGTAGAACACAAGGTTCTTCTCTGAAAACACCTCGCTATAGAGAATAAAAACAACCCACTGACCAAACAGTCTGAAGAGCTTAAAAATACAAATAAAACAGCTGTGTGGAGAGTGAAAAACATGTCCACACAAGCAGCAGAGTTTTTTTTCATACATGTGCATGGTACTAAGCTAGTGCTATGAATACAGGGTGGGTGGAAGTGACTAGGTCACATGACCTGAAAGCTATTGAAAATAAATCCATATTTATTTTTTTACATACAAAATATAAAATAAAATAAAAAGATAAGTGGAAAAAAGGTGTGCATGGTGCCACTAGATTAGATCCATTATTTTAAAGTGGTTTGGAGAAAATACATGTGTTTATCTTGAAGCAATTGAAACCACTTGTGCTGTAATGTCCCGCTGTAAACTAGAGTCTGGTCTGTTCAGAACGAGAGCTGCCTCTGAGGCTGGACATCAGCTCAGACACTGAGGTTTAATCAAACGTGAGTCTGTTTTAAATCCGGTCTTTTGAGAATTATATCAGTCCTCATATAAATGTTGGTTTGGAAATGTTGTGCCTGGATTTTTATGTTTGTTTTTGTGCAACAATAAAATAGTTATAGATTATGATTATATAAATCATTAGACCCCACATTTACATTTATTTGGCTTACATTAAGCATCTATTCACCAGTGTTACAGCTGGACCACAACCCACCAACCTCCCCCTACTGCACACAGCATTCAATTCATGTTTACTTTAAATGTTAAATGCACTTTTGTGTTTAATGCTTTATTAGTAAAATGAAGACAGTTTTGAAAATACAGCTCATCTTTAAAATTCCCCCACAATGACTACACCTAGTTTAAAATTAAATGAAATATTGGCACCATAAATTGTACTGTACCAAACCGAAAACCATGAGAAAAAACCAAGGTACGTATTGAACCGTGGACCGACTGTATTGTTGTATCCCTACAGCTTTTTGTTGTTCATTACTCTGTATGAGCAGATTTCAAGATTCAAGATTCAAAGTGTTTATTGTCATGTGTACAGACAGAAAGCATGTTTCCCTATACAATGAAATTCTTACTTTGCCGTCCACAGTAAAATGTCACACAATTAAG